>PVHY01016583.1:0-33436 GCA_004024945.1 Uropsilus gracilis
TGTGTGTGTGTGTGTGTGTGTGTGTGTGTGTTTACAGAGGTGAAGGGGCAACAGTAGAGTGACTTTAAATCCATGAGAGGATTACGCAGCATTCTGAAAGCCTCACTTCTTGGTCCCCCTGCCCCCACCTTCTCTCCACTTTGGTAGGAAGAACCCAAAGCTCACACTAGAGTCTCTCAATGTTGAGACAGCTCATCTTTGGGAGTTGATGCTCTTACTTCATGATATCCAGCTCTGGGGGCAAGGGGCGGGGGGAGTGCTGATACAGATGGATCAGGCTGCATACCCTGATTTGGGATTTTCTCATCACAATTTTCTGGGAGGTTTTCTTGGAAGTGTAATTTCTGATATGAAGACAAAGCTGATTTTAGCATCTGCGGAAAAAAAAAATGAGAAGGAGGCGGAGGAAGGGAGGAAGTGAGGGTGTTGCTTATCTCACAGATCATCCCTGTGGCTTGTTGTGTTTCTAATGGGTCCATATGGCTCCTCCTTACTCCATGGGGATGGGACAATCTTCTTTGGGGGATGGGATCTCAGGAGCTTCAGCAAATGACCAAAGATGTGCCATGACGGTGGACAGAGACGTGACCAATTAACCATGTCTGAAAGAGAAACTTCTACCTAGTTGTTGATCACATTCAAGCAAAAATAACATCCCCAATAACCTTCTCAAGCTGGATGGGTTTTGCTTCCAAGATAGAAGTTCAACACTGATCTCCACACTGAGGATATTCATAAGGCAGCAGAACCAGTAAAACCTCCGGCAGTGGCTAGAAGAAAAAGCTTTCACGGTCGAGGTGAACAGAGAATGCCCTGTTCAAGGTCACCCGGAGTTAACAGGAAAGCCGGGAGTGACTCTTGAGGCATCTGAATTTCCACAGGCTGCCTTCTGCTGCACATCACAGCTCCTGAGAGTTGCACTTTGAACGCGAAAGACGTGAAGTAACAGTGCCGTTTTGGGGTTAGCTTTCTCTTCTGATGGATGATTAAAAAAAAAAATTTGACCTTCCTGTTTCCACATGCTGAAAACCCTATTAATATTTTAAATCTCATTTTCTTTCTTCTTTCAATTCAGTAATGATTTTGTAGAGACACATTTGCTGTATCAATTTCCAAAGGTTAAGCGTTGGTGTCAGTTCTCGTTTATTCTATGGCGTTTCCAGTTCCCCCTCGCGTCGGCGCTTCTGTGCAGTTATGCTGACACCAGAGTTTCCCAGTTTCCTTTCCTTAAAGTAAAACTAACAGCTTGACCTTGACATGGGACGAGAACACAAGCTCTCGGGCCAGTCAGCGAGAGCCCAGACTCCATCCTGCCACTTCCTGGCAGCACAGCCATGAGAGTGTGGGGGTCCCCAGGGGAAGAACCCCATTTTTTTGGGTCTTTCTGGATTGGATGAGTTCTCCAATTCACGTGGGACGAGTTGGCAAATAATAGCATGGAAGGAAGGACATGGTTGCAGATTCTAAAACATGGCAGAGTGGATGGAAGGTTTTTACTCTGGTCTGGGGGACCTGGGGTATCATGGAGAAAGGCGCTCCATAATAACTTGTCTCCTGAGGACCAAAGGGTGACAGCGACCTTGAGACCCCAGACCAAGGTGCCAAGGGATGACAGCGGTGACACTGATCAAAGTCTACCTGACTTTGGGGGAGACTACCCCCCCAGAGTTATTTGAAGTCTGTATCTTTGTTTTCTCATCTATTGAGAAATAACAAGTCCTTCCTCAAAGGGCTGTTGGGATGAACACGAACTGAGCTGGCATTTGCAAAGCCGTAAGCAGGGACTGGCACATGGGAAGGGTGTGGAGCAGGCAGCCATTTTATGACCAGGAAAGGAAAACTAAAAAACAATTTTATAGAGCACTTGTTATTTATATGAGTAGCAGGAACTCGGCTTCCCAGCACACGCGAAGAATAGGAAAGCTCATCGTTAAATGTGAATAGACATTTTTAGACAAATTACTTCATTCGAATAATGTAATTTGCAGATAGGGATTGGGTTTAGGCTTAATAGAAGTGTGGCCATCTGATATATTTTCTTTTTTTTTTTTTAAATAGGTAACCCAAGAGTATACGTGCTTACTCTCAAGCATGAATAATTCATAACAAGTCACATCCATTTCTTTTCCCTTCCCCCCACCCAAATCCCAAAATGCAGAAGATGCCCCAAACCCTAAAAAGGGCGAAGGACAGACAGCACAAACCTTTCCTGCACAAGACTGAACACATGTAGGGTTCTGAAAGCATAGAGCAAGAGAGGGGGAGGGGGTAAAATCGGGGGTGGGATGGGCACGAGAGATTGAGATAATTGAGAGATTGAGATGGTTCACGGGCGATAAGGTGATGGGAGAACCTCAGGGTAGACAATGATGTTCTATACACATGTGCAATCAATTAGAAATTAATTTAAAAAAGAATCTAGGGTTCTGAAATTGGATGCGCAAAGTAAGTATCCTGATAGGCACCGACAGACTATTTTTTGGCTTCATTATGAAATACTCTCTACCACAGACAGTTGCATAGAACATGTCAAGTTTTTCCCCACCTGAAAACGGACTCACCATTCAACATAACCTTGAAAACAACTAGTTCACCCCACAGTCGAAGACTCCTCACGCCGCTGGGAGTTCTCAGCATCCCAGTTGCTCCAGTGCCGGCTACAGGGAGACCCTCAGCTCAGGACACGCTTTCGAGAAACACTTCCAGGTCTACAAGCCACTGCAGCCTCCCCAGCATGACAAAGCTGCTCTGCTCAGCCAGCGGAGTTCACCCCCTGGTTCTATTAGTAAATGCTTATGAACCATAATGACTGATAATAAAGAGGCTCTGCCCTCTGTCACCTGAGGAGAACAAAACAGCGGGATTTTCCTGACGCGCTTCAGGGTGGCGGCCAGGGCGACCTCTGCTACTAACAGCCTCTCCACAGGCAGTGGACAGCAGACACCAGCTATGTAAATTGGGGAACCTGCTCCATACCAGCTACGAATGCAAATGGCTCGAGCTGGAGCCTAGGGAAGCATTCCCGTGCTCAGTGCTTTGTCAGATGCCGACCGGCTCAGCTGCTGCTGGTAAGAGACTTTGCATTCCTTTCTTTTTAATTTTATGTTTTGAAATTGGTTGTATCCACACACATACGCACACACACGCACACACACAGCATCACTGTCTACCCTGAGGTTCTCCCACCTCTTTATCACCCATGAACCATCTTCATCTCTTGTGCCCACCCCTCCCCCCAATTGCACCCTTCTCCTCTCTTGTTCTAATGCTTCAGTTCTGCTGACAGTTTTAAATTGTTCTTGTTTATTGGTTTGCTTGTTTTCCCTGTACCCCTCATATAAGTGAGAGCATCCGTATTTCTCTTTTCCTTTCTGACTTATTTCTGCCAACATGATTTCTTTTAGGTCTATCTATGTTGTTGCGAATGACATAAGATTGTCTTTTTTGACTGGTGAACAATATTCCATTGTGTGCATACACTACAACTTTCTGACCCATTTTTCTGTTTTGGGGTATTTGGGTTGTTTCCATATCCTGGCTATTGTAAATAGTGCTGCAATAAGCATCCGGATACAGGTGTCTTTTTGAATTAGTGTTTTGATGTCCTTTGGGTAGATTCCCAGTAGTGGAATTGTTCTTCCACACAGCTTTCCATAGAGGCTGGACCATCAAAGTTTGCATTCCTTGAGAGGGTATAAGAAAACGACTCCTTCATCTCCTTTTTCTGAAGGAGGGATCGAGCAAAGGGTGTTGGTGGTCAGCATTGAAAGCTAGGGGGAGAAGTGGGCATCTGTAGATATCAACATTTCTTATTCCTCATCTCAACGTGACTGAAAGATAAAATATGCTGCTTTCTCATATCAACTCGGGGCCATTGACAACCAAGAGGAAAAGAAAGAAACTCAGACATGAGTTAGTGAGCAAAAGAAGCTGAAGTTACTGGAGATGGCATTCTGGGGGTAAGGAAAGAGTCTATGAACATTAGCGGACGTATCCCATGGATGTCTTGACAGTTTGCTGTAACACGAAGGTGACGTCAGCATCTTTCAGTGGTTTGTCACCAACACGTGCCTGCACGGCACCAACTTTATGTTAAACATATAAAGGAGTTCATATTCTGGAAGCAACCTGGGAGTGCGCAGAGTCACATCATCCATGTTATTACTTCAAGAGCCGTCAGGGCCAATGGTTCCCAAGCTCTATGCTGCTCGAGGAGTCAACCCCAACCAAGTATCCTGTCCTTGCTGTTCCCCCAATAAAATAAGACCTGACTCCTAAGAAGTGTCTGGTTCAATGTGTCTGGGTCACAGTGTCCAGAAATGGGGGCAAACACCATGCAAGAGGTTTTTGCCAAGTTGTTTTGCGATGACACCAACAGGAAAACTGCTAGACTTTGAGTGATGTCAGTTGTCCTCCAGAACGGAGGTGGAGCCTCAGGTCAAAGAACTGAGGATCTGAATTGAACAGAAGATGGATTTCCCCCAGCAAGAGGGGATGCTACCAGCAGAGAGCCTTTGGAATCAACCAGCAGCATGGATGGCTGCCCACGGCGATCTGCCTGATGAGGGCTGAAGGGAAGACTTTGGACTTGTTAGTCTCCATTATCACGAACCAGTTCCTTAAGGTAAACATCTCTCTTTACTAATATTCTGCGGGTGTTAGTTTCCCCGGAAAACACAAATGCCCAATAAAAGGCTCTTGACTGATGGCCGGAAATGGATGGGCTGTTCCCCCATCTCTCCAATGCTCGCCCTGACTCAGCAACCTCCTGTTGGGTCTCACCCAGACCTCCATTAAGTCCCTGGTTTATGTCCCCACCATTCATCCCACTGGTGATGTGATGCTGTATCCTTCCTCATCCAGGATAAATTCCAGGGTGCTGCTCCCACCTTCCACATACCACTTCCCTTGTTTTTGCTCTGCTCTGGCCTTTCAAAGCCTCAACCTCTAATCAACCAAGGGCTGTCTTTTCCATCCCCACAGCTGCGTTTTGCTGAAGAGAAGCTTCCATTATGTAGCCAAGATGGCTCACGATGGTGGGCCCTCAGACTGCTCGAAACACTTTTCACAGTCCTTTGTCAGCCCTGGCTCTACTTCAAATGTGCCCTGCTTTTCCTCAGGTTCCCCGGCCCCTGTCTCAGTCCTGAGACTCCTGATCTCACCACTTGGCAAGTGTGTCAAGTGACAGTCATCGCCTTTCCCATCTCCTAGTCTCTTCCACCATTTTGTCAACTCTCCACCCAATCTCTCCATTCACACCAGCCCACACTGGAAGAAAACTGGACACCACACACCCTTCTTCTCTCATCTTCCACCCTAACACGCACCGGGTTTACATTCACCAAGTGTTAGCCGAATGTCTTCAGGATATAACGCCCAGGTTCTTTCGCCATCTGGGCAGCTGTGTCTCGTTCTGACTCATACTATGTCTGCTGCAGAACTGGTGGCCTCGAAATGAATACACAAAGCCCCCCAGGAGCTTGTATTCTATAGCAGGGGAGAAAGCCCATAAACAGTGAATATAAATATAACTGAGCTTACAGAGCAGAGTAGATGAAACAGGGAAGAACAGGGGTCCAGAATTTGGGTGCACGCAGGTAGGTGGTTTGAATGAGAAGGTGGCACTGGAGCCCAAACCCCAGCCAATGAAGAGACCACACAGAGCTGTTTGGTGCAATCACTCCAGGCCGAGCCAACAGCTCCTGCACAGGCGCATGGCAGGATTCTCCCTGACAACAGCTTACAAAGCAACAGAGAGGTAGGCGTGGCTTGAGTAGAGTCATTGTGTTCCTCTAGGTATAGCAGGTGGATGAACCCCACTGCCCCGTCTCATTGCTAGTTAAGTCCTGGCTGCAGTCCTTCCACCCCTAATTAATCTGTTGGTTTTCCACGTGACGCTCTGACCTGCAGTCTTGTACCACCCCCCCGCCCCCATCTATTTCCTGCACGGCTGCTTACGCAAGTCTTCCTTGCAAAGGAGTCATCTGGTTAGAATTCTTCCTTAGCTCCCCAGTGCCTAACTCAATAGTGCACAGGCCTCAGCAGGACTTGGGGAGCCCCTTTGAGTCCTCTGCCCAATGTACCGCTTGCCAGTCTCACTCACCTCTGTGCTTGGTTCCTCTGAGCACATCACATTGTCTCTGGCCCCTGAGTCTTTGTGGGTGCTGCCTCCTCTGCCTGGAACACCTCATGTCCCCCCTCCCTTGTTCATTTGTTGCTAAGAGGCATGGCCTGGCCAGTTCAGTCTCATCTCCCTGTCCTCCTGACTCATCACTTCCTACAGCAAGTTGCACCTGACTTCCTGGTCTCTGGCGCTGGGCCCCACCACTGCTCTTGCCTGAAGGCCGTCATGTTCACACTGCAGCAATCACTGCCACATCTCCATAATCTCTACTCCCTGGTCTTTGCACTGGGTGTGAAATAAGGATGCGGATCACATTTTCTCTTTCATCCTAGCACCTAGTACCTGGCTTGTCACATAGAAGGTGCAACATGGATGACGGCTGAGTGAATAAAATACATGAGTCATCTTCACACAGATAAGACTGGGAGAAATCTAGGGGCGAGATTGCACATCACGTCTAAAAAGGAATTTCTTACAGAAGCCGATTGCAGCCATGAGGTGGCCATCGCAGGGAGCAGGGTGTTGCTTCTGTCACTTTGGGTTAGAATGAGTTTTGGGGTAGATACCCCTGGCCCCTCTCTAGAAGCACTGCAGTAACCCCCAAGCCAAGCACAGACTACCTGGCACCTGACTTCTTATTCTTTTCAGTCCCCACAGGGTGGGAGAACAGCTCCAAACCAAACAATCTCTTTGCTTTCACAGACAGAAGGTTGTAATCCATATCCTCCACGTGACAACCAAAGAAATCTAAGCAATGTAATGGCACCATCAGATGGACGGGGAAGACCAGAATCAAAATGAAACATGACCCAACGCGATCAGCACGAACAGAAGGAAAGGCCTTTCATAAACTTAAAGCCAATAGTGTCATCCAGAATGTGTCATTTTTCTTCCTGGGTGTTACTGCTTAATGCTTCTGCCACTTATGGGAGGGGGCATTAAGTGTCCCCTCCTGCCCCAGACTGCTACCTCTGCGCCCTGCACCCCCACCAGAGGTCTTTCGTTGCAGTATCTTCCCACCTGGCTCCTTTGGTCTCCGATTGAGCCACTGATTAAAATGCATTCTGCCCTGATTGATTAATAAACATGCTTCCACAGCTTTGGGTACTCAGAGGGGAAAAGGCCTCAGCTCTGATGCAAAACACTGTAATTCACAGCAGAGCACACCTCGGCCTGAGGGGGCTGGGAAAGAGGCACGAGTGTGGGCTGTGCCTGGAATGGGAACACTGGTGTGAGGTGTGGGCTGCCTGGAGCGTCCCAGGAGCAGCCTCATGCTACAGACGAGGGATGCAGCTGTCTGGAGGTGGGAGGGCCAACGGATGGTACAGACGGCAGAGACAGAGCTGCAAATCCTTTGCAGGATGCACATGTGCGGGGAGAAGCCCTCTAAACACAAATAGAAAAACACCTCTGACTTGCAGTGATCACGGAGCATTCACATGTTCACTTTGCTGAGTAGACGAGTTGTTCCCCAAATTATTTCAAATGCCGATGGCAAGACTAATTGTCCATTAAAACAAAGACATTAAAACACGCTAAACACAGGACAACCAGATTTCCCTGCGGGTGCTGTTTATCTCAGGAGAAGAAGAGAAGAATGAACAGAGCTGAAACCATCAGAAACAGGTTGACAAAGTGGGGTGGCAGAGACCCCAAGCCTGATCAGCATGGAGACCCAGCCCTTGTCATAAATGCCTGAGAAGCAGGGGCGATGGGTGCGCTATTTGTTGCTATGACTCAAGCTCGGAATGGCGGGGGCACAGGGACAGGAAAGGTCTCTGTGATGGAATCAGGTGTGGAATGGGGGCTCTGCACCAGAACACCAACCTTCACAAAGACCTCGTAGGTTCAGGCCTTGTGCTGGGTGCACTGTTCCTATTTTAGCTTCTACCAGCCATGTCCGCGACATCACGTGTGCTGACATCACGTGTGTTGACTGTGTAGAGGGAACATGAAGGCCTGCAGATGCTGCTTGCATGTGAGGGCACAGAGATGGCCCTGAGAGCCACCGTCCTCAGAGAGATGGGAGAGCAGGCAGATGCCCCCTGGGACGGGTATCTCAGGGTAGTCTGCTCACCTGCAGAGCCAGCCTCATGCCTTCCCTTGTGTGGTGTCATGTCCCCAAAGACACTTGGATTGTCAGCTCTACGAGGGCATATTGTTTTGTCAATTAAGACCCCCTTGTCACCTCCATATTTTTCACAGTGCTCGGTACATGCCCGGCACTCAGCAAACCACTGGGAGTGCACCAGAATATTCTCGGAGAGGACATTTTTTTGACCGGGGTGTTTAAGGGTTCCAAGTCAGGCCAGGATGGGTTGACCAGAAGACCCAGCAGTTGTGGGGAGCCAG
This sequence comes from Uropsilus gracilis, assembly GCA_004024945.1. NCBI lineage: Eukaryota > Metazoa > Chordata > Mammalia > Eulipotyphla > Talpidae > Uropsilus > Uropsilus gracilis. The sequence goes on from PVHY01016583.1 coordinate 8,477, forward strand.
GTGCAGGTCTGTGCTGAAGCTACATGTGGCAACATGCTTTTCAAGGTCAAGTCCCAGCTCTGGTGGAAATTAAAATCCCTCAACTCCTGAAACTTTAGGGGTCACCAGGATGGTGAGGACCATATTGAGTTAGCACCACCTCAACAAGCCCCATGCCATCTCAGTTCATTTCTGCTTTTGGTTTTTTTTCGTTTAATTATCTTTTAAATTTTCATACATTCGTTCTATGTGTAGTGATTGTTTCCATTATGGTCTTCCCAAGACCACCCTCCCCCCTCTCGCTCTCCCTCTCCCATCTCCAGTTAGTCCATCAGTGCATTTCATGGAAGGCCTGTCTCTATGTACAGTCACATTCGGAAGCACTGGGCCTGGGTTTCGGCATAGACGTCTGGGGGTCAGGGGAGGACACAGGTCAAGTTGAACCCACAGTCTAACTGAAGTGTTGCCATAGTCCGGTCTTGAGCTATAAAGAGCACAGAATAGCATAGTGTGCGCACACACACATGCACACTTTTGCCTACCCTTATCATCTGTGGACGATTTGAGTTACAAAACAAAAGAAAATCACGTCCGCTTCTACTTTTCCAATAAATTTTCTGACTCCCTCGAGCCTCACTTCTGTCTGTAAAATGGGAATAACAATGGCTTACGTGTTTACATGAAGAGTTCAAATGCCCTGAAAACTAGAACGTGGACTTGGCCACGGCTGGGTTCTACCCTTCTTTTCCTCTTCCGATGGAGAAGCAGAGGGGGATGTTCTGGGCCCCCACACCCTTGGCTGACTGCCCGCTCCAGGAGCTTCCACTCCAGGTTGATTGATCTGTTCCAGACGGTGATGATGCACCCAGTTCCTAGACCTCTTAGGGAGATTCACGGAGATGGTGCAGCTGCAGCACTTAGGTGACACCTAGCACACTGCAGTGTGAGATACGTATCTGTGCGCTCAGGATGATGCCCGCTTGGCAGTGGGAGGGATGGTGGGCGGCTGTCCTGGGGGGATGGGCCAGGGTGAGGGCTGGGCAGACCCAGGCCCACAATCCAATGACGGGGATCTTCAAAAGTCATTTACATAGACAGCAACCAAACAGAAGCTCTTCTATTTCTTTCCCTTTCAGTCCCTGTCCATCTTCTGCTCTTTCTTGTCCATAAGCCACAGGGCTCAGGGCTGCCTGCCAGGAGCCACTAGGCCAGCTGGAAGCCCCGCTGGGGGCTGAGGAGGAAATAGCCGAGTCCCTGGAACTCCATCTCCTCCAATCAATCCTTTCCCATTAGCTGGAAGTGAGGCGGGGCTGACCTGACTGAGTCTTACTCTCAAAACTGGCCGAGTTAGTGGAGCACAAGCAAACATGTGTTGCCCTGTCCCACAGCTGGACACCCCCACGCTCTCCCCAGCCCCACGCTCTCCCCACCCCCACGCTCTCCTCACCCTCACGCTGCTCTCCCCACCCCTATGCTCTCCTGCAGCCTTCACCCACGGTAGGGGGCAGGCCCAGGATAGCAGCGGCCCCCACCCCCAGGCTCTGTGCTTACAGAATGCTTTTGTGCAACAACAATAAGAACAGGCCCACCTGGGCGATGCTGTAAGAGGCGACATTTGGTGGCCGCCTGTGTCATTCCTTTGATTATTCAGACTTTGGGAAGGGGCAGAGAAGGTGGCACCATTTCATTTTCTTCTTTTTCAACTCATCAAAATTTCCTCCCACCTCTTTGAACTGGGCCCAGCTTCTTCTCCCTTTGCAAAAGCTGCCTCCAAGACAGCCTTTTCATTCTACCTTAAGAATGACTTGAATGGTCTACATTTGACCATTTCCTTGTGTAATATAAGTGATCTGCAAGTTTCTCACAGCTGCTGCCTTTTGAATTTCAAATTTTTTCCGAAATCAATTCCCTCTTGGAAAGACATTATTACTTTCTGCCCATCTAAATATCATCCATGGTTTTCTCCCTTCCATCATACAGCAGGATGGATATTAATATTTAAAATTAAGTTCGGATAATCAAAATCTGAATATGGACTTGCATATTAATTCAACAGTAGAACGGCTCCCGTGGAAAGAGGCACACGTGTATAAAATAGGCAATAAAATTGATCAATAGTCACATAACCATCTGCATGTGACCAACGAGGACACAAAAGTGCAGGAAAATGAAATGCCTTGCATAAACCATGAAGGAGTGAGTGGCCCCGCTGAAATGAGAATTGACATCCTCTGCCTGCGATGTAACGCCACCTGTCAGACCACCGAAGGCAAACTGAAAAAATCCTGAAGCCTGATAATGTAAAGGCTTGTTACACTCCCGATCCAACAAAATATTTTTCCCATAAAGGAGATCCAAGAAGCAGTTCTATTTTCTCAAGGGATTTTTGTTCAAACCCAGATTCTTCTCTACACTGACATCCTATATAGTGACCCAACTAAATCAGCATACATGAATTTATCTCTAGAGTGGGAGCCAATGACCAAAATCTATCTATCATCTATCTATCTATCTATCTATCTATCTATCTATCTATCTATCTATCTATCTATCTATCTATCTATCTATCTATCTATCTATCTATCTATCTATCTATCTATCTATCTATCTATCTATCTATCTGTCTATCTATCATCTATCTATCTTCTACTATGTCTCACTATGTTGCCTGGTAATCCTCAGCCTCAGCCTCCTAGGTACCTGGGATTACAGGTACCCACCATCATGCCCAACTGCTTTTTTGAGAACCAGGTCTCACTATGTTGCCTGGGGTAGCCTTGAAACCGCAAACTCAAGTGCTCCTTGGCCCCTTGCCTCCCAGTGCTTGGATTACAGGTGCATGCCACCACGCCTGGCTTGAAGTGGAAACACTTTAAAGCCTCATCACTTTATCAGCATTAATGAACGTGACGTGGTTCCACTGTGGCATTGCAAGGGTGCACACAAGTCACGTGTTCTGGACCTCCAGGGACAAAGTCTAGGATTTAATGAGGTATGACTTCTATAATATATTAATTCTAAACAGAGCTTCATGGAAAATCTAGGCCATTGATAGTAGCATTTAGTACAAATTTAAAACAGTTAAAGAGCTTTCCTCAGCAAATAGCAGCTCATCATATATTCTTTCAGTTAAGTCATTCTGAACTCGCTATGCCATTAGCTCAAACGCTGCCCAAGACGGCTCTGTGCTGAACTGTATCCTCCCCTCAGCCCCACACTTCCATGCTGAAGCCCAAGTCCAGTGCTTCTGAATGTGACTATCTGTAGAGACCAGGCCTGCAAAGAGATGGACGGAGGTGGAATGGGGGTGGTGAAGGTGGGCGCTAACTCAACTCGATGATCGCCCTGTCAAAGAGCGGACCACAGACACCACAGAGAGAGGGTGACCACGTGGGGATACCCTGAAAGGATGGACGTCCCCCAGCCAAGGGGAGAGCCCTCAGAAGAGGCCGCACAGGCCACATCTTGATGTTGGACTTCGAGCCTGCACACTGTGTTGAGTCGCCCAGGCTGGGATACTATCATGGCAGCCCCAGGCCCATCAAATGCATGCATATAACAAGCACTTGTCCCTCTTGCCTCCGTGCATGTGCTGCTCCTTGATCTCACAAGACAAAGCAGCAGATTCCAGAGATGCAGCAAGCACCATCTTGCGAGATGACGCCTTCTTAGGAAACACCATTTCCCTCTTGTCCGCTTAGAGCGCGCATCTGCTCCCCCCCCACACACTTCGAGTCCTCACAGCCTTCCAGACCTCAGGGCGACCCCTGGCGACCCCTGGCAAAGTCACTTCTGACACAGCAAACATCTCCTCAGGCTTGAACCATCTGCCGACTCCTCTGTGACCTTGCAGACACTTTGGAAGGAGGGACTTGTGCCCACAACTCAAGAGTTTGACAGCTCGGAGGTTAGTTGAATGAATGAATGAAATGAAAAGAATCTGCACATTTTCTTGGGAGGAGCCTGGAACAATGGTGTCCCCAGCATGATTTGCAGTACAGTCATATTCCTTTGTTTGTTGAGGGGAAAGAATGTGTGAAGTTAGACCCGCTAAAAAAAGAGGAAATCAAATTCACAGAAAGGATGTGATGGTTGATGAGCTTAGCAACAGCGAGCAAGGGAAGCTGACCACGTGGAAAAGGTTGCCGTGGAGATCACACAGCAGAACAACCCAACCTTCAGGGCGTCACCTGCTCCGGGTGTGGGCTTGTGGAGAACAGGGCTCCCTGGGGGAGTGTTAGGAGTTGCGTGTGGAATGAAGAAGAAATTGAGAGGGAGGAGACTGACAGCGATCTGTGAGGCCAGCCCACAGCACGGGGATCCCGGGAAGCATGTCCAGGTCCAACTTGAATGACCTTGTGAAGCCCTTATAGACCCCAGCAAGGAGATGTTACAGTGATGTGACGAGGAAGCAGCAAAGCGTACGTGACAGGCAGCAGGGAGGATGCGGGGATGCATGATAACAGGAGCATTTACCTGTGGGGGCAACAGTCATCACTAACAGGTCCTATGTCTCTTGGGACATTCTACAGAGGGTAGGAAGCCGGGTGACAGGTGAGAGATGTGCTGTCGCCCACCCTCAAGTGTGCCAGAGGGGGCTAGAGAGAGGGGAGGTGTTCCTCTTAGCTGAAGCTCCAGCTCTCTACCTGCTCCCACGTTCCGCAGGGGAGGAGTCAGGGACACCTCCTTCTGAGAGACCTGGGAGCGTCTGGCTCAAACCTGGTGCCCTCCTCATGAAGGACAAGGATTCAAAGGAAGCTCCATGTGCAGATGAAAAAAGGCAGCTGCATCCTGGAGGTAAAAATAACTTTTCTTGCCAATAAACAGAAGCCTGCGAGACCCGGGAACCAAGAGAGAAAAATGCACTATGTGTGAGTTCTCTCCTGCAGGGAAGCAAAAGGCAGAAGAGCTAGTGGGGAGGGGCCACAGAATGGGGTTCGAGAGGATGTGCCAGCAGTGGAGCCTACGGCGCTGCTGGAGAGAAGATGATGAAGTCACTCAGGATGACGTGGACATGGCTACGGGAGGTATCAGACAATGGTGAGATCAGCTTCTGCCTGGGCCTCCTCACTTCTGCCAGCACGCCCTCTCCATAATGGATCTGGTTACTCCAAGACACGCAGCATCAAGAGGCATCCAAAGAGTCGTCGGAAATGGAGGCAAAAGGAAAAGAGTGTCCCGATTTTCAAATGATGAAGGTGACCCTGGAAACTGTCATTTGGCAAGATGGCAATACTGTGAGAGTAATAAAAAATCTGTTAACATCTAGAGGGAATAAACGCAACAGTAATAAGAAGCTGAGCTTTATGAAGGAGAGGGGGAAAAAAAAGCATCCCAAATTTGATTGCTTTTCTGATGGAATTACAAGAAGACTCGTTTAAAGGCAGGGAGCAGATGCGATATATTTGGATTTTATTAGCGCATCCGAACATCTCACAAAATTCCTTTCACAAAGGGAAGTGACTGACTTCAACTTGGACTGAGCAGACAGTGAGCGAAGGGTGATGATGTTTGACAGTCTGAGAGGGAGGCGGATGCCGATGAGGGGGCACAAGGTCTCCTGCTGTTTGGGGTGGACAGGACATTCTTTTTCATGATCCGCAAGAAAAAAAGGGGTGAGGAACAGCCAGGGAACATGGAAATTTCCTGGATGAAGGGACTCGGTGAGAATGACCTCAAGACAGAGAGAAAATGGGAGCTTACAAATAGCTCTATCGAGAAAAGCAAACATTTGAGAGAATATTTCCAACGCTGTGCACATAAATGGCCAAAGAAACCAGAAATGAACAATACCGAAAGGAACCTTGGAGAAGCTCTTTGCTGTACATTTGAGCTGCCCTACGGATACGAGACGGATTTTAATCACTCGCAGCAGGTCGCAGGAAGACGCAGCACGTAAGGACGCGTCTCCCAAAGGAATCGCTTGGGTACGAAAGGGCTGATCTTCACTTTGGCTTTGATCATGATGAATTCGAGCCTTCACGTCTAGCAAGGAAACTATGGAGATGGTGGAAGCAGACTATTCTGGGACCGTGACAAGGTGGCCGGTGTTTCTCTGAGACGCTGCCTTGCTTTTCATCCAGACCTCAACGAGGCCCAGCGTGACTGCAACTATTTCTGGATAAATGAACCTTCTCTGGGGCAGTAATGACCGAGACTACAGGCGCCCGAGTGCCACTGTGGCGTTAGCTGCTGCTCTCAGAAATCTCTTTTCAAAGAAAAAAAAATCCCTTAAACAAATGATCCTGAACAAGTTTTGAAAAATAATGATTATGCCCTGGATGGTTAGCGCTTCCGTTCAGCTGTTAGTCAGAAGCACAGATGCCATTCTGCTGGGCTTCACAGCCTGCAGGCTGACCTGGGGCATGCTGCTTGCCAGCCAGTGCCTCAGTTTCCTCATTTAATCAGCCGATGACATCAGTAGACGCCTGACAGGGCTAAAGGACCATGTGGATTGTGGCATGTGGACACAGATGAAGAGCTATGCCTTAGAGAATGGAACACCTTTATGTTTCTCGCCCTCTCTGGCACCCTAGAGATGGTTACTAGCAAGTTTCTTATCTGGGACAACAGCCCCTAACATCCTGGGAATGTCCCACTGAAAGAGACATGTCTTTGGGAGTTTACCCCCACAGGTATTTTTCCTGTTTAGGTAAAGTATCCCCATCCTCACGCTTATGTGTCACGTGTCTTGGGATCCTGGGTTTTTCATCCTCATTACCTCATTGTGATCATGCATTGGCAAAGTATCAAAGAGACCCCAACTTCTAACAAAGATGGATCCGGGCATGCTCCCCAAATCCCCGATCTGCGAGCTGGCCATCGCTATCTACCTCTTCTGTCTCAGTCTTCTTCCCCACACTGGACTCCTAACAGTGAATTAGTACTAGATAAAGCACACAGTCAGCCTCTCATAAAGCATACAGTCAGACTGTCATATATGTTAGCCGTTCCCAAGGAGATGCAGCAGTGAGCAGACACACTGGAAAGAGAGAAGCTTCCAATAAAAGAAACATTTATCTTCAGCACTAGCTGAAGCAGCAGCTGAAAACCCAAACATGCGTTCCATTCCATGAGGATCAGACATGTAGGATGCATGTAGGATGAGGCTGACATGTAGGATGCAGTCTCAGAGCTGACCACGTGGTCAGGAGACGGGGACCGGGGTGAGGGTTCTGTGTACTTTCTGTGCACGACTCATCTGCAGCCGGCACACGGGCCACTGCCATCGGGCCACCTTGCAGGGCTTGAAGGAAACGCGCTGAGAGGTGAAGGCGGTTTGTGGGGTCACAGGGAGTTTGGGATTTTCGAATCTAGAAGTGAGCCGAGGGGAGAAGGTACAGGGACCTTCCTTCACCCTTGGCTTCTCTTTCCTGTTCATGTCCACGTCCACTGAGTCCCAGCCTCTGCCTCCTCTGCCTGTCTGCACCCATCTTGGCCTCTCCGAGCGGCAGATGCAAAGGTGGGTACAGGCCAGGCGGCTTCACACAGCATCTCCCGGATCCTCCCCGGAGCTCAGCGACAGGGACACAGGCTGTTTCTTTTCTTTCTTTTTTTTTTGAGACTAGGTCTCACTTCGTTGCCCGGGGAACCGCAGGCTCACGTTGCCCGGGGTACCCCGGACTCAAGCGAGCCCCAGCCTCAGCCTCCCAGGTAGCTGGGATTACAGGCCTGTGCCACCACGCCCAGCTCTTTTTTTTTTGAGACTAGGTCTCGCTATGTTGCCCCGGATGGGTCTCGAACCCTCAACCTCAAGCGATCCCCAGTCACAGCCACCTGTCCTAGGCTGGGATTAAAGCTGTGCGCCACCGGAGCTGGCGGAAACAGGCCATTTCTGCAGCTCCTGTCTCTCCCCACGCTCTCTGCTCCGAGGAACCCTTTCTTCAAAGCTTGTTAATTCTCCCCATTTCCAGTCCCCCTCCAGGCGTGTCTCAGCAGGTGTTTGCTCTGCTCTCTCTGCTCCTTCCCTCCCCGGCTCTCCTCTCCTTGCACACTCCAGGCGCCAGCACAGCCAGTTCTCAACACCTCTTCTGTCTGTCCATCTGTTCCCCATTTGGATGCTCCTGGCCACCCTCGCTCCTCCCTCCAGGAGATGCAGCCGCCACAGTCTGCAGGGCGCTTCCCCTGTCTCGCCTCCTTTCTGCTCTTATTGTCCCTCTGCTACGGTGTTTCTGCTGCTCCGTTAGAACTGCGGATGTGGCCGCAAGGGGCGGGAGACAGGAGCTGGCTCCTCCGTCCATGCGGCCATGCTGCCAGCCATGGCTGTGCGTCCCTCTCTCAGGAGCAGGCTCAGCCAGGCACCCGGCCATTCAGTGTACTTGGGGATTACCTCCAAGGTCAAGGCCAGGCTGGGCTTGCGATCCAGATCCAGAGCTAGCCGGCTTTGTGAGCAGCATACAGAAGGCAGAAATGTCCCCCAAAGACCTCAGGGATGACACAACCCTGATGTGGCTTACACCAGCCGGGGGATGATTGTTATACCAAGCTGTTGGTCGGGGAACCTGAAACCCAGCCTTCCTCAGCTCATCTGGCTGGCAAAACGCTGTCATTTAGATCAAGTCTTTCAGGGGCTATAATAAAAACTGAAGGACGGATTGGTCTTTATTTTTTAATTTTTTAAATAATTATTTATTTTATGTAGTTATTTTTTGAGACTAGGTCTCACTATTTTTGCCAGGCTTACATCGCCCGTGGTACCACGGACTCAAGCCATCCCCAGCCTCAGCTTCCCAGGTAGCTAGGATTACAGGCACACACCACCATACCCAGCTATTTTTGGGGACTAGGTGTTGCCCTGGGCAGGACTCGAACCATGACCCCCAGACTCCCGCCCCATCACAACTCCATAACCTGTGGCTTAGAAGCATGTGCCACTGTGCCCAGCAGGATTGGTCTTTAAATGCAAACAACACAGCAGGGGAAGAGGAACGATTGACCCTTTCCACCAAGGAAGCCTTCAAAGGCTCCCAAGCTGATGTTAGCTGCATCACATTTCTCTTCCTCAGGACTACCCACACGTGCAACTAAGGTCCCCACAGGGTGGCACGCACATGGCTCTGCCATGTCTCCCTGAAGTGCTCTGTCTTCATTTGCTTCCCAGGTTTTCCTGGTGAACCCCTGTTTATCCCTGAAGACTTAACTGTCACCTCCTCCAAGAAGTCTTCCATGACATCTCTAGGCAGAGTAGAGCATGTCTCCTTGGTGACACCAATACAATCTGCAATCTATTATGTAATTGAACGAATTCCTTTTTTAAGTTTGTTCCTCTTTCATAAGGCAGGATTTACATGTTTCCGTATTCCAGGATATTAGCCTAATACCTGGCCTGGATTAAGAACACAATATATTTTGTGTTGAATTCAAGGGAAGAGAATAATTATTGAAAGTTGGAAATGCCAAAAAGTGGTTAATCTTCTCTGTTTCCCCAAAGAATAGGGAACATCATGAGACTTAACTATGGTTAGAACGAACTTGACGAATGTGATCATGACGAATGTGATCAAGATTGTGTGTAGCCGGTGTGATGACAGGCGCTTTAATTCCAGCGTTGGGAGGCTGAGGTTAGGAATCGCTTGAATCCGCAGGTTCCAGACGACCCTAGGCAACATAGCGAGACCTTGTCTCAAAAAAATAGTCGGGCGTGGTGGTGCACACCTGTAATCCCAGCCTTGGGAGGCTGAGGCTAGGGATCACTTGAGTATGCGGGTTCGGGAATACCCTGGGCAACATAGTGAGACCTGGTCTCTTAAAAAAGAAAAGAAACAAAGATTGTGTGCAGAGATCTCCACAATCAGAAACTCCAGGGATGATGAAACTTTTCAGTTAAACAGAAGACGAAAGAAATTACGGAAAATTTGCAGAATAGCATGTGATGGGTACAGGTAGAAACCACGGGCTATTTTTAGGCTGTGTTCTCTAAGATGCACCAAAACTTTGTCAAAAGATAAAGCAGCCTTTTGGGAATGTAATTTCACAACAGGTATTTAAATGCCATTTTCACTGTGAGTATTTGCAGAGTGATTGTGCAATAAAGAAAAGCACTTGGCCTTCAGGTCACTATGCATGTATAGCTGAATTATGCAATTAGATGATATGTAATTAACCAGAAGAGCAACGTGGCCAATTGGAGGGAGCTAGCTTGGGTCTGAGTGACTCATAAAAACATTATGTAGTTAAGTGATCTGCACTTAGGAAGATGCTGAACTGCAGTCTACCTACAATCTCACGAATCCCTCCTATGACGAGAGAGAGGTGTTAGGGCTAGAGGAACAGCACTGGGAATTCTACCCAAGAAAGACCTGAGCTGCCATCTTGATTTGTATTATCCAAAACTATGGCATCAAGGAAACTCTCCAACAACCTCAGGAGGACCCGTCTACTAGTAGAAGTAGACGAAGGAAAACTGCATTCATCAAAGCTACCTTTAAACACCTTGAAGAAATACTTCCTGAGATTTACCCAGAATTAACTCCCCGGGTCGAACATTCAGTAAGTGAAAATTAGTGGCAGAGGGAGTTCGAGTTCTCTTCTTCCCTCTTCTTCAATGATTCCTCCAAGGTGAGCATGAATGACTGAACGCAGTCACAAAGAACACCCCAGACTCTTGACAGTCATGGCTTTTTGGTATGTTTTGTGGTAGAATTGAGTGCTTGTGTGGAACTGCTGTCTTGTTGTCCTGTTTAAAATATGGGACATCCTAGTTGGGCGGGATTCATGTCACCATCAGGAAGGCCTCCTTCAGCAATTGTCCTGTCACCCTTATCTTGGGATTCACCCAAGAAGAATCTAGAAAATGTCACACTTGCTACGGTGGCAGCACATCTCTCAATCTTAAGTTCTCAAATGAGGAATGAAACAATCTAGACATTGATGCACAGACCTGTCCCTCAGTCGTCAACGTAACTTATTCCATGTGTGTTCACCCAACATAAATATACTAGGTTGGTGGGAACGCGGGGAGATTGGGGGTTGTCTTTCAACGGGCGGCAGTTTGTAGAGGAACCAAATTTGTCACACGACCTTTATTTTCTACTTCAAGATGGCTTATGTATAGGCAGTGTACCCCACTGTTTTAATTAAAACTGTCTATAGAAAAACAAAAGCAATGGAGGCATCAAGATGGAATAACTGTTAATGTTTTTTATTCTTCGATCAATGCTATATAGGCCAGAGGGCCCACATAAGAATGAATGGTTTGTGTGGAAGCCATGGGTCAATCAATCTGATAACAAGTCCCTTCTCCTATACCCGGGGCTTGCATATTCTGAGTTCCTTCAGAGCCAAAAATATTGTTCATGCCTTGATGGTGTGGCTTCCCTCGGAGTAGACCCTCAGCAAGCGGATGGAGAGGAGCTGGCATGTCACTGCTCGCAGCAGCCAAGGGCCATGTAGCGGCCAACCTAGGAAGCCAGGGTCCAGCTGGGCTTGCTCCTGGCTCCCACTCCTAGTTCTGTGCGTCTGCTCGCAGATCCCTGGGGGCTGAGAGCAACGTCTGTGGTTCTAACGTTAGGGACATGCGGACCTTGGGGAAGCTAAGGAATGCGTTTGTGGCGTGGAAAGGGACCTTGAAAAATAATGCTAGCGTTTCTCTCCAGAGTCACTGCCTGCCTGGCCTACTCAGAAGCAGCGTGCAAGATAGGCACCGCCACCACGGCCACCACGGACAGAGCAGGAAACACGGCTGGAGAGGTCTCATTTTGGTGGTTTCTCTCGGAGCACACAGAGCTATGGGATGTGAAGCAAAGATGCCACTTGAGGCCTGGCGAGTTGGCTCTTCGAGCAATGCCGGTGAAGGTATGCTGCGGACATGCTGCAGACATTTAACCTTTTCGCTTGCCCTCATTTTACGTGATGTGTTTTGTCTGCTTCTGGCCTACGCCCTCCAGTTTCAATTCCTATTGCTTTGTTGATGTAGCATTTGATAAGCCTTAATCAAAAAAAAATATTTTCAAGAGTATCTGCAGGTCTTCTGAAGAAAAAAAAAGTGTCATAAAATTGTCTTAAAAGCTTTTAAAAATAAATTTTAATCCACCAGTGTGGGTGAGTCTGTTTAGGGTTTTCAGCATTCTGGTGTTGGACAAATTCTCTCAGGACCTTCACAAGGGCATCTATACAGGCACATGTAGACACACACAGCTATGATTAGGATCACTGCTTAACATCAGACATGGTATCTGCTTTTGAAATGATTATTCAATATTGCTCTCCTCGCAGCCAAGATTTCCACAATGCTTGGAGAAACAAAGAAAGAGCTGAATACGAGATTCTTTGGCTAATTTCTTTTTGGCACCATATGATAAGTAATGATTATAAGTATAAAATATATGCTCACATACAAAACAGCCCTCCCCCAAGTAAGGAGACGAGCTTTCCTATCCTGGGATGCCAACTTTCTGGTAGTTCAAAAAGTGAGTCTGTGAGTCTGGGGTACGTATGGGTGGGTCCTTTCCAAAGTAGACAGATTCCGAGCTTCTCTGCAGGAGATCGGTTGAGGCATCAAGGGTAAGAAAATACTTCCATTACAATAATCTTAAAAGACTGAGCAAGATCACAGGTCATCCAGGATGAGAATCTATTGAAATAGCCAGCACCCAAAATAATCCACAAAGGAAGGGAACAAGCACGTGGGGGTGGTTTTGGGCAACACTATGCCAGTCAACAATAAGAATATAAAGCAAATCAACTTTAAATGGAATTCACCAATGTAGTTTCACAAGAGACGGGTTCCTGAAAAGTCCTGTGTAAACACAGACTTAATTTTTCATTTACTAGATGGGGAGAAAGAGAGAAATGAAATCTTGTAGTGAATTCCTCCACAAGAAAGGAGCATTGTTATCTGGTAAACAGACATCTGACTCCCTGCCTGAAAAAATTAAAACTTTAAAAAATAATAAACAATGATTTACATAACAGCATGTTTTCTTAAAATGAGGCAAACCTGCATGTGACTAAGTAGGTCTATGGATAAGTGGAGAAAAAGACAGAGAAGCTGATTATCACTTTACTTTTCGTATTTAAATGCCACAGCGGTAACTGAACACTGCAATGCAAAGAAATTACTCTTAAATTGTTTTGGAAATTGTTTAGGCCTTCAGTCTCTAGTCATAAGATATATGCTAAGACTACAGAAATTGTGATGAATCAATCAGTCCAAGTGATTGTCAGAGTTTTGCAGGCAGCAAAAACTGTTTTTCACTGAATACAGCATTTAGTTAGTAGGTATTACTGAAATGAAGATTTCCACATTTAACTATTTTCTGTATAAATTAGCTTCCTCGTATGCTGACGTGTAAAGACTGCACTCAATAGACAGGTAATGTCTCATTTTTGTGTCTGTTTTCTGATTCTGTTAATGGTTTGTTTCTGCCCTCATTAAAAAAAAAGTTTCCAAAAAGTCTCTAGATTTTTCTTATGTTAATGTCCTATAAACCAAATCTTTTAAAACTAACCCGAATACTAACATTGCATTTGTGATCATTCTTATGCTATAAAAAAACACTGGAACATAACTGCTAAGTATCCAGAGTTTGGTGGCCTGGGAATGTCAAGGGATAGATATTCTGCCATCAAAGTGCAATTATCAGTCCATTCCTATTTTCATGACAGTCCGAAATACTATTCTGATTTTTAAAAGACCACAACAAGTGACTATTAAATCAATGCATAAATTCTACCTAATAAAGACATAAATTTATCAATATAAATGACAGGAGGAAAATGAATTTAGAGTAAGCATATACTGCATGGTTCCTGGCCATAGGACGAGGCACATTGAAACAAATGAATCCATCTGATTAAAGGTAAGTATCACAAACATCCACCAAAGGTGGAAAGAGAATCTCCCCCTTTGTTAATTCATGGATTATAATTCTCAAACTGTGGACCTTTTCTTTAATGATAACTTTTGTTAAAAGATCTCTAATGAGATACCACTGCTATTATGTAACATTGGTGATCAGTCCCATTTCTCAGTTCTGTACCAAAAGCCAACAACAACAACAACAACAACAACAGCAACAGCAACAACAACAGCACCACCCAATAAATTTTTAGTGGTTTTAGGAGGCCAGTGCCTTATCCATCAGGCAACCGGAGCTGGTTTTGTTAGAGGTTTTAAACGGAGAACACCTTCACAATCAATGACTACATTTCGTGTCCAGTGTAGATCGCCTAGATGATTGCAGATGGTGAATGATAAGCGATATAAAGAATAATACCAATATTTTCCAAGTTCAAACTCTGTCACATCTCGATGGACCCTACAGAAGCACAGAACAGTCTTGCCCAGATGATACGCCCTGTAATTAGTGGGGGAAAGTGTGACAATGCTTTTGACGATGATCAGTCATTTGGAAGGTTTATCAAATAAACAATCTAGCTATAGTTGCTTGGCTAGAAAATGAATCATTCTTACTGAACATTAACACTCATTTTTAAAAAGAAAATAGAACAAACCTAGCTTTGTGAATTGCGACATGCTCTCTTACAAATGCTCTCTTACAGTAAGTAAATCAACAGTTTGTCTAATCATGATCAATATGGCATCCTTTAATATATTGGCTATAAATAATTGTCACTGAAAAATCATCTGCTGCATGTTCAGATAAAGCTCTGGAGAGCTGCCTTGTTACCTAGCAACTGGGCAAGGAAGGACCACACTGAAGAAAAAAAAAATCCCTATTTTTCAGGTAGAGAGAATGTTCATAAAAGATGCTAATAAAGTCAGAGCATATCTTAAGGTACAACAGCCAACTATTTTAGAGGCAGCCAAGGCCTACATTTTGAAATGACACACAATGACAAAGATGGTTACTGTTTAGATCTATTACCTGAGCTGGTCACGGGCAACAACATCCAGGTTTTTTTTTTTTTTTTCCCTAAAGCTTCACTGTCCATTGCTAGCTTGTGCCTTATACTGTTTCGCAGACAAAGGAATTCCAGCAAGATCTTATGGACTGATTTCTATTTATTGAAGGGTGATGCCTGCTTGCTTAAAATACAATTAAATTGTTCTGAGTAATTAGTTCACTGTCAGGGATCCCAATTACCTCTTGCATTTCATAGAGGAGCTCAACACATTACATTCACATCATCTGGGGGAGTCTGGCTTGCCAGCTCATCTCAGCTCTGTTTCAATTTCATGAGAAATCTGGATCTCAGAATTGTCGGTGCATAAAATCTCTCTGGAAGAGCAAGAGGCGGCTGGGACGGTTCAATTACTTGACTTCGGAGGGCTGCACAGTTCAACACGTTACCAGTCTTCAAGCCGCAGTGTGGCAGCAGTGCATCTGGTGCTAGGGGCACCTGGCTGGCCTGCTCCAGCAAAGTTGGACCAAGCTGACCTGGTAGCAGGAGGGGCTGTTGCGAGGGCAGGTCATCTGCAAGACCCAAAGCTTGCCAACACCCCATCGCTGTTCCCATAGCTCCCCTGGGTTGGCAGAATGTACGATGCCTCATTCCTACTTGTGTCCCCCAAACTTTTCAAAGGACTGCGTGGGATTAATACAAAGAAAGAAGATGTCGACGCAGGAGCTGGTGGCAGACTCCACCTGACTTCATTGGTCTTCACTCCTTCTCGCATGACTTCCAAAGCCATCAACTTTGATGTGAGATGCGACTGGCATTGCATGTGTTAAGGAAGTCCCGGTTGCTCACAGTTAACAGGGGAACAGAAGGCAGTCTGTGTGCGCTGGGGCTGCAGGTTTTGGGAAAAGGCATTAGTTCACAAACTCCGAAGCTTCTGAGTGTGGGCTGCAGATAAGCATCAACCTTATTTCTCACCTTTTGCTTGAGAGGACTGCGGCTGTTACATTCCTATGGGAATTCGGGGGTTATCATTCTCAGACTGTCGCTCTTCTTGCTTGGTAACTTTTGTTAAAAGACCTTCATAGTTGCGGAGTTTTTCCTTTAAGCAGAGACTTCACACACAGGCGCTCAGGCAGGGCTCCCAGGTCTCTACCCAGGGACACATGCTGTGTCACCACTGGACTGGCCAAGGACCAAAGTTCATAGTGGCCAGATGGGACCACAGAAGTGGGCTGGCAACTTCATGGGTCAATTGATGCCTCTGACAAAATGTCACACTGTTACTTCCACTTTTGTGAGTGCAAAAATGGTCATTTCATTGGCTACATGTACACATAAAACCTCTAAGGTGGTGAGCAACGTTAACTCTGACAGCCTGGATAAGACCCCGACAGGTGGACTAGAAACTGGAAGAGAAGAGCTGGAGTCTTTCTAATGGCTAGGACTGCAAGGAGAAAGGGACAGATGGGACCCAGAATGAAGGACAGGCCACGTGTAGAAGCATAAGGGCAGATGAGGTGTGCGGTAGGTGCAGTCAGCCAGCATCCTCACAGCGCCTCTCCTGATGCTCACTAACCTTTGTTATGTGATGGCTTATCTTCCCCCGGACTATCCAAGTGGCTCCTTCCATTTGCTTTCATTAATAAGATCATTAAAATCTTTTTACATTTCTTGATAAAACTGCATAATTTAAGATAAATTATGCTGACTTTCAGCACTAGAGGGAAGATGGCTTTACAAACCAGGAGCTAAAAATCCAGAGAGATTAAGGAGTTGAAAGCCATGTAATGACACAGCTTCTTAAAAAAGTAAATATATGGAAAGTGGCTAGAATCTGCTGTCACATTGAAAGGACTGTGAATTTGATATGGTGAGGGTTATTATTATTATTGGCAGTACGAGATTGTAATTTCCAGAAAAGCAATCTTGTCCACTAATCATATACCCTAAAGTTATAGCCGTGCCTTAAAATGGACGATGTGTAGCTTCCAAAAGCAGAAGTTGTAGTTTCATTGTAAAAATATGTATAAGTCAAAATTTCTATACAGCTGCACTTAGAAACAAAAAAATTGAGTCTACATAATTCAGAACTTACGGCTACTTGTTAAAAGACAAACTCTTATCTCCAGATATGTAGCGTCAACAGGCCAATAGGTAAAATTAAGCCTAAATGATCTCAAAAGGGCAATGCTTTACTAGTTCTTAGTTATTACACAGGTCTTAGAAGAATAACATTTCTAATCCTCAAAATATTCTCTGATCGCCATTTCTCACTAGTTCCCAGAAAATATCAGTCAGATGCATTGATACTGAAAGATGTCAGACAGCTGTTTAGATGAAGAAAGGTTTTCACTGGCCCTTCGGAGTTTGTCTTTAAGCATGTGTTGGTGAGCTACATGTGTTGTACACATGACTCCACATTTACCTTCTCTCTCCCTAGTTGATCTCATCCAGACATACAGCTTTACACCCCATCCATATCCTGTGCCTTTTTGCCCTGAATTTCAGACTAGTAGACCAACCACCTGTTGGCATTGGTCCCCAAATCCATGTTTCTCTAAGTTAAAACACCTACAACAGAACACTTAATTCCTTCCCCCACCACTAGCCCAGTTCATTGGCACAGAACTTCCTAAATAGAAACAAAAAGTGAAAAAAAATCAATATCATAAAAACAAAATCCTGAGGTAACCAATGAAGTCATGATCCAGACCAATATAAATACATGTCAAAGCTAGGGGCCAAGGAAAGAAAGAGAAGGATCTGGAGCAGGGTTGCTACAGAGAGGCCCAGTGTTGCTTGGTTCTGTTTTCACTAGAAAATGTAAGTCAATAAAATAATGAACATTCTCACTAATAATTCTAAATTTAGGGAAAAGCCCACTTACTGAATATCCGTAATTTTACTCCACTTAAGAAGTAATGGAAACCTGGGAAGTGAGGGAAATCTGACCCCATGGAACTAAAGACTTCGGAACTGTCCATTAGGGTGAGGAAAGAATGGCTTCCTCCATAATCTCCAGGGAACTAGCTCACATAGACCCTATAGCTCAATAGAGAAAGGATGTCCTTCCTGGCTCCCACTCTCTTTCCTGATTAGATGAAATGAATAGTGGGTCCATTCAATCAAACTCTCTTTCCTGATTAGGTGAGATGAATAGTGGGTCCATTCAATCAAATTTTAGAAAGCACAGCTCTGAGAATTTAACCAAGATGGCATCCAGCTTGGGAAAGAAATCTCCCTCCACAATTCCTACTTCCCTCTGTAATTTCTTCAGACTTCAAAAAAGTGGATAGACCCAAACAATACAATGGAGCTCAGAGAAAGGAAACTGTTAGCCCAAGAGGTGAAAAGTAATTTCAGAAGTCACTTAGAGCGTGTCTGGGCAAAGCTCTCGAAGCACCCGCAAGATGAAAAGAAAAAGCATGGACATGTTGAAGGATGGGAACGTCAGGAAAAAAGAAAAGAGAGGATGATGGGAAGGAGAAAGAAAGGAAGGGAGGGAAGAGGAGAAGGGAAGAATATGCAATGCAAGAATTAAGTATTGAAGAACTTTATTCAAAGAAAAAGAAGGAAATCTCCATAGAAACTCATTACCAAAGAATGTTTTCAGAACAAATGGAAGCTCAAAGGCAGAATAATGCAATAGTGGAAGGAGGCTGAAGATGGTGGATTAAGGACTAAATTATGGACCAACGTGCATCATTTTAGAATCAATCAATAAATGAGAAACATCAAGATGTAAAGCAGACACTTCTGGAGACTGAATTACTGACACAGAAGAAAGGATTGACCTATTCACTATGAATGCAGATGAAAATGAGAACAGACAAGGTTATAAAGAAACCAGTAGATATGGAAGAGAGATAAAGATGATTTAGAATAAGGCTAAACAATGTCACCAAAGGAGAAACTATAGATGGCATCAAAGATATGTCCAGAGAGATGACATGCGGCCAGTAGATTTAAGAGCACACTGTGTGCAGATCATAGACATAGCTTAACTAAACCACTGCTCCATGTGGATAAAGAATTTGTTGTGATTCAGGCACAAAAAAAGCAAATTACCTAGAAAGGGTAGCCAAAAACTGCACAGAGGTGAATATAATTACACAGTGAAGTAATGGCTGCAGCATTACAAGAGAAAGAAACCATAATGCGAGCCTATTATAGTCAGCCGTGACATTGCGCAATTAAAAAGCAATTCCAGACCCCCAAATCCTCTGAAATGCGGTATCCACGAGTCTTTCTTGAAATTAGAACAAGACATGATGGAAATGAAATCTAGGTAATTTGGAGATGAAATTAGGAGTCAGAAATGGAGAAGCCAGACTAATGGTAGGGAAACTTTGGGTCAACTTTAATAGAAGAATTTATAAGAAATAAGCTTAGTAGTGATGATGACAGACTACAAAGTGTCATCAACACGATAAATACAAATTAATTAAAAGTATAAGAGGAAGAAAAGGAATGAACAGTAGTGCGACAGCTCTCTCCACTACAGCAAGGAACTGATCGAGAGAAGTTAAAATTGCCACACATAGTTTGAAAAAAAAGTAATGATCCTAATCGTGAGGGGGATTTACTGTCAAGCTAACGAAGTTGAAGTTTCAAGGGTCTTTAGCTACGGGGGTGATAGATGATTTTCTGTAGGTCTGAGAAGAGGGTCAAGCAAAGCATTCATGTGATCTTGGTTTTGCATAATTAGTAAAACACACTCCTTTTTCTTCAAGAGAATGATACAATTGCATAACATTGCCATGAAATCTCAACCCGCATTTTCCATAACCACGTGTGTTAACTGTAAGGGGTGATCTTTCAGGAAATAACTTTGAGGAGCCATGATTTGATTTGTAGTTCCACAGTTATTTCGCTGCCATTTTTTCTCTGCTGTTAAATATAAGAAAACAAAAGAAATGGCTATTTATTTGAAAATAGCAGCTCCAGGAGGGTTGCACTATGATCAAAGTTTATCTTTTCACTCGTGCATCCATTTATGAAGCCCTTTGAGTGGATGTCTAGAACATATGTGTTATTATTACATGGTCTTAACCTAAAGGGAAAGATGACTTTCTGGGTGGCAGGATTTCGGTTCACTCACAATTTAACGCTTGCCTTCTGTGCATAGCGAATGTGCTTACCATGACTTACCACATTCATGTATCCAATATCTAAACCTCAAAATCAATGCTGTCATTTTTCCCCTTAAAAAATTAATGAAAATGGAACTACCATATGACCCAGCAATTGCTGTCTTGGCAATCTACTCTAAAGAGACCTCAATGCTTGTACAAAGGGACACCTGTGCTCGGATGTTTACTGCAGCACTATTCATAATTGCAGGGACATGGAAACAACCCCAATGCCCCAAGACAGAGATCTGGCTGAAAAAGATGTGGTCTATACACAATGGAGTATTACTCATCAATTAAAAATGACCAGTTGGATGATTTTATGATAACATGGACCTAGAAGAAATCATATGAGCAGAAACAAGTCAAAAAGAGAAAGACAGAAACCAAGTGGTTTCACTATTACATGGGACATGGGAAAAAACAAAAAGCCATGAAGACAAGTCAAAACAAGCTAACAACCAAATTAAAGTACATAACTCGGGGGGTGGGGGAGTGGGCCAGGGTGGGAACGATCAGGGAGGAGGGGTGAACCCCAGAGATCACAAAGATGTGAAATTTACATATAAATAAATTATTTAATATTAAAAAAATGCTGTGCTGCTAACAGAGACTTGGATGATGAGAACATTCTGTATCTTCTTTTTTTGAATCTCATAGACGCTTTTCACCATTTAATATTCTGGCTCTTCCTACACCTCTTCTTTGTTTCCTGCTACCACCCTCGTCCATGTCACTATCGTTTCTCACCTGGACCCCTCAACAGTCCTCTGCGGCCTTTGCAGCCATTCTTGCCCTTCTCTCCTGGTTCTATCCCATCTCCACACAGCAGCCAGTGCCTTATTTGCAGAGGGGAAGCTATCTCCCGCTTTGCACCCTCCTACCACTTCACACTGTTTTAAGACACACCCCCTACTCTTCGCCATGACCAGCAGGGTTGACATGATGGCCATACCGGGTACTCTCTGCTGCCCAGGTACTGTGCCTGCACCTCCCCCACCTCCACCAGGTCTCACTCCTGCTTCTTTTTTCCCAGCAGCAGGCTGGCCTGGTTGACCAGCCAGCTCTCCACTGCAGTCACCTTCTCAGGAGACACCTCCCTTGTCCCCACAGCCAGGCGTCACACACTTGCCACCGGCGGAGACTCGCTTCTCGATTAGTTTATTGACATGTTTCCTACCAATTCCTCCACTCAAAGTCTGCTCCAGAAAACTGCGAACTTGTCTATTTTGTTCACCATCTAAGCTGCCTTGGGAAGGGCTCCTAGAAGACAGCAGATAGTGTTTCTTGAGTGAAGAAACACCCAGAGACCATCTTCAAACGAAGGTGCAAAACCGTCTTTTAATTAATTAATTGATTAATTAATTAATTATTTTTTGAGACTAGGTCTCACTATTTTTGCCCATGGAACCGCAGGCTCACGTTGCCCGGGGTACCACAGACTCAAGCAACCCCCAGCCTCAGCTTCCCAGGTAGCTGGGATTACAGGCGTGCGCCACCACACCCAGGTATTTTTTTTTTTGGGGGGGGAGTAGGTCTCGCTATAGGCCCTGGCGGGACTCGAACTGCAATCCCTAGCCCCGGCTGCTTCATAGGCTGAAGCTTACAGGCACGAGCTACCGTGCCCGGTCTCAAAGTTGTCTTTTAAGTCACTTGTGTGGAATTCAGAACCCGGGCTTCCAGGGTAGAGAATGAAGTAGAGAAAGAAGTACATAGTAGAGAATGAGGTATCTGGAGAAGCCCACGGAAGTCCACTGAGTGATCCACAATGGACTAAGATGGGCAAACAGTCTGTAGACTTGTAACAAAAATACTAGGAGATCAATGCGCTGGATTATCTCTGGTGTGACAGAAAATGAAAAGAAAGGTCTACTTTAAATACAAATGCATCTCTTTTTCATATAGGCAGAGACACGGCTATTCTGAAGGGAAGTCTGAACACTGTCAAGAGCAGCCAAGCTTTGTGATCCTGATTCTCTAAACTGTGGGTGATCTCACTTCCAAACTCACAGCTCACAGCTCACAGTCATCTCATGATCACCATCCTGATGCTTGTCAGTCATGTCTTGGGTCATTGTTTGTAAAAAAGAAAGACGTGCGAAAAGGAAAGAAGAGAGAAAAGTCCCCAGAGCTATTCAGACAGAGAACTAAGAGGACATGTGAGTTGAAAGACACCTGGATGCAGAGCAATGAATGAGGGGAGAGAGACATTCACTGAAGTGTGGTCTAGAAGAAATGGGGAAGACGAGCTTCCCTTGTGAGCTGCTGGGACATTTCACCTTCTGAGAGAGCGTGGCTCCTTTCTGGAGTAATTCTGGGTAGGTGCAAGGAGGGAGAGCCAGTGTGTAAATAATGTGGAAACCTGGGAGTGAATATGTATCTCTAATTTGAGGCTTTGTCCCAAATTTGGCTTGGCATGAGTTTTTATGACTAATCTACCAGTAGGGTGAAATAAATAGCACCATTCATATCAGGAGAACCACCCAAGCCCTAGGAGAAATTGAGGAGGCAATACCAGACCTTTCATTCTGGAGGGAAAGCTCCTTTACTACAAGCAAACAATGGAGACTGATTATTTTTACACTAAATTGATGGCGAAGACAGAACGAAAATCTCTGAAGAGCCAAGCCATCCTGTGCATGCTCTGCAAGGGTTTCCTGCAGAAACAAATCATGGAGACACAGAGAGACTAATTTTTACGCCTGTAGTTCATAGTTCTAGAAACATAACTACAACAAGGTCATGGTTTCTACACACAAGCGAAGTCTCAAGATGAGACTTCACAAAACACAGCACCTGTTGCATTTACACTGTGGCAAGTCATCCAAGTGTCATCTACAATGATAAAACAGAGGATACATGGCTACAGAAAATGGTTTTCATGGAAATGTGTTCAAATGATGAGGTGCTGGAAGAATTGTAGATTTGTGTACCATTTTCTCTTGCCAACAGTCTTGGTTCTAGAATGGCCATGAGACCTAGCCTAACTCAAATGAGAAGAGGTATAGAACCAAGAACCGCTGGTATAGATGGCTAATCAGTGCAGGTACTATGCCCGGTACCCACTCATTCCAACAGTCTTCCCAGTCTCCCCCTCCCCAAAGGAGGCTGTCTGCAGGGACACAAGTGCTGAAACATGGTTCACATGGAAGTTTAGGGAAATCCCAAAGGTCATTCCTTTGCCAAACCTGTTTTGGTGATCAGTCTCCTGCAGTTAGTGATTTCGGTGGAGTTACTTTAATTTCCAGCTCCAAACAGTAGTGTTCATAAGTCACTGAGAACAAATCTGTTTAAAGATTTACTTAAAAAGATTCTGTATTTAATGGCTAAGGGGATCACTATTGCTTCTTCCAGTTCAAGTTCTTGACTTGAGTCTGTCTTCATCCTTTCTCATTTGTTCCCATATGAGAAAACGACCAGTAATTTTTTTGCTCTGTAAATACCAGAATTGAGAACTACTGGTTAAACACACACACACACACACACACACACACACACACACACATTGGGAATTACTCTTAGATTTACATCTAAGCAAGCTAATATACTCTCACAATTTTCTGAAGAAAAAAAAATGACTCAGCTTAATCATATTTTGACTTCCAAAACACATTCTCATGATTTCATAAAGAGAAAGCAAAAATCAAATGAACATAATGGTTTTTACCTCACATTAGAATTATAAGAAAGGTTAATTTTTACATGAAAATTACATCTACATAAAAATAGATTTCTGGGACAATGCATTATTGACAGTCACATGGGAAGATAAATGCTTTCCTATAAATGTTCTTTCTCAAGCAATTTATTAAATATATTGACAGTATCGCACTTTGAAAACAATCATTTTAAAGCTATCAAATATTAATAGAAGAGCTAAGACATCAACGGCTAATGTAATCTTTTACTCAGAGAAAGCAATATGCATGCAACATTTTTTTTCAAAGCTTATTAATATACCCTGCTATTAAATTTAAAGCAAACATTTAGGTTTCTTGCTGACTACTGTACCTGGAAAGAAAAACCAGCAGCCAATTGATAAATCTGAATTCTGTTCACACTTGCTAATTACTGGTGCCCTACGGAAGGCCTAGGATCTCTGGGTGATGGGCACCTGTAAATGCCAGCTCAATCTGAGCGAATGCTGCAAATCTAAAATGTGGAAAAATTAGACACATTACGGAAATACAAATGTTTTGCTCATCATCATTAATGACTTCAATCAAGCATATCTCCTAATTAATTTTGCTAATTGTTCACTCCCTCCTGGAACACTAACTGGCTTGATGGATATCAGCATGACACATGTTGACACGAGCCTGGGGTCAGAAACAGGGATGTGAATAAACAACTTGGGGTCCTCCACATTGCCAATACTCTAAACACTGGCGAATGCCAAAGCCTTTATTTGAATACAATAGCTCAAGAACATGTCTGCCTTCCAGGGTGAGGAAGGATAAAGCTGCTTCAAAACACATGGCCCCCAAAATGCTCATTCGGTGAGTGATAGCGCGAGAATGACTTGATAATAAACCAAAGAACGCCTGCCAACATTTCAGAGAGGATGATACCATCACAGATGATTATCAGGCATGCCTTTCTCGCACAGCCAACTGCCTCCTAATGTAAACCCACTTAGAAAAGACAAACACCACCATTTAACTGAGTGACTCCTCACACAGCAAACCGACTCACCGTACCACATGCAGTAAATGAACAGACCGCAGATGGATCAGAATTCGCGCCAGGCATACACTTTTGATCAAACAAGCAAACTTTTCGATTGTTCTTAACTGTCTCGTCATCCATCGTTTTAAATGGCTGCCAGACACACTTCGAGGGTCTTGCTTCAACTAGTGACAGCGAGCTATCTTGTTAACCATTGCCCCCCCCCACCCCCAGCGTTAAACACAGCCCAGGGTCTCTGCTCGGCACCCCTTATGGGCGATTTCCTCCTGCACGAGAGGACACACGCTTGGTTTTCTCCTCCACTTCCCTTCACTGACACCGCAATCACGCGAGGCCACTCACTTCTGCAAACGTG
>PVHY01016584.1:0-33398 GCA_004024945.1 Uropsilus gracilis
AGGGGCAGGGGTTGGTGGGGAGCAGTTGGGGGGTGCTGGGCTCTTCACCAGGCCTGCGCCTTTTTCTAGCAGCTTGAGGAGTGGGACTTTCTTGTCATTTAAAGAACAGAACCAGGATAGATGAGACTTTCTGCCAGACCCCAGAGGGACCTACCTCATTCCTCCCAACCCCTTACCCCCCCCTCCCCCGCACCCCTCTCCCCCGCTTCCCAGGGGCCTCAGGTAAAGCATGCAGTGGTAGGAGGTTGGGCAGACCAGGCAGGGCTCCTGCAGACATTTCCAAAGATACTACAGCACCTGATGAAGCAGCTCTCCAGGCCTGCTGGCCAGCTAGCCTGCATTCCTCCCCAACCCCCCACCTCACCCAGCAGGTCCCAGCTGGGAGGGGTTCCCTTGATCATCAGGGAGTCAGTACCTGCAGACTAGGGGATGAACCTCTACAGGGCCCTCACACCAGCACCCTCAGCCTGGCCTGCCTCCTTAGGGCAGGCCTGGGGCTCTTCAGAGACAGGGCCTGGGGCCAGGCTGACAGCACTTCCCTGCAGCCCGCTGGCAGTCAGTGCCAGGTGCTCAAGGTACTTGGTGCCGAAAAACCAAAGGTCTCACCCGCAACCCAGAAACTTGGGAGCCATGGACACCTCTGTGTCTCGGTCAGCTGGTCTGGACGCTGAAGTTTCATCAGGACAAGGCCATTTGCATGGGGGTGGCCTGCAGCCTCCCTGGGGCCCATACTTCCTCGGAGGCTCAACCCCCTTTCCCTGGCACACAGCTAGGTCTGGGCACCTTCCTGGCGCACAGCCAGGTCTAGGCACCACCAGGTCTAGGCACAGCCAACTGACCCCGGTAGCCCTCAGCAGATCAGGGTAAGAGGCAAGCAGGGTGCCTGGTTGACACAGATACCACTCTTCTGGGGCCCCTGTGCTGACACCGCCCTTGGGATACCTGCACCCCACTCTTCACTGGGAATTTTGGTGCGCGTTGCTGTCTCCAGAACAGGGGGGCACATCATGAACTAGCAGTAAGCCAAGATGAACCTTCCTGCCCCCAACACAATGCACACAGGACAGCTTTCCCAACTAGGAAAGGCCACCTCCCACTTCACACCCTCAGCCTCCCCACCCACTGCTGCCACCCTCCAGACTCCCTGGTCCCCTTCCCACCCCACCCCACTTGACCCAGACTCTGGGGGGGGTCCTCATAGCAGCCCAGCAAAGGAATAAAGTGCTCTCCACCTGACAACCTGCATCCACTGCTGACCAGGCTCCACCAGATGTTCTCTCAAGGAAGAACACCCAGGCTACCCCACATCCAGATGGGTCTACCCGGCACTGTGGGGAGGGTGCCCAGCCAGCTCCCCCCTTCCTACATAGCCACTGCGCACAGCTCACCAGTGAGTACACAGCTCCCCATTGCACACAACTCCAGCATACACAGCTCCCCACTGCACGCAGCTCCCCACTGAGCACATAGCTTCCCATTGCACAGAGCTCCCCTAACATGCAGTTTCCCAACACACACAGCTCAGCTCCCCACCATGCACACAGTTTCCCACCATACACAGCTCCACCTTGCCCAGCACACACTGTGCTCATGACCACTAGAGGCTCACTTGAGGTGGCCCCAGTCACCCAGTGGCCTGAGCAGAGTGCCCCTCGCCCCTGCCCCCAAATGCTGGCCTGCCAGAGTGGCAGTGCTATCAAATAAATCAACATTCAGGGTTTTGAGGAAAAGTGCACTTATATATTTTTGACCAGAAGCTCACCCTGCCCCCAAACACATGTGCTGCATGAGCACAGAAACCCCCGGGGTCAGGGGCCCTGCTCTGCACACAGCTGCTCTGCAGGTAGTGTGGGGAGGCTGCTGGCCCCTGGGAAGTATCCCGAGGTCACAGGAAGGTCGCAGATCCACTGCTAGGGCCAGGCCAAGGTCCCAGCCCACTGGCCAGCCTCCACCACCAGGGTCCCCCACTCAGGGGTGGTCCGTTGGGGCCTGGCCAGGGGTGCAGTGCAGTGGGAGAGGTCAGCCCCTGGCCCTGCCCTGCGGCTGCTCTGACCCACAACAAGGCCACTCTGGGCCCAAGGGCAGTTTACTGATGGAGTCATTGCAGACAGCAGGCGGCACAGCCGCCAGGCCCGCAGCACTGGAGTCCTAGCAGCACTACTTGGGCCCAGCTTTCGTTTCTAAAAACAAACACTTTCAAACATTGCAGAGGCCAAGAACTGACAGGCTCCTTGCCAGCACTCAGCTCTTGAGGAAAGCCCAGCAGGAGGAGGCCGGAGGTCCCTGGGCAACAGCCCCAGTTGGCACAGCCACCAATGGCGGCCCCTGCCCAAGGGAGGAGACATTGGAACTGCTGGGACACCCTGGCTGGCAGCACACATGAATTGCTGGCACAGCTGGACACCAGTGAAGCCAAGAGGGGCCACTAGCCGCCTCCCCGGAGGGGTCAGGCAGTCAGATGCAGCAGCTCCAGTGGCGACAGGGGACAGGCATCCCAGACCAAGCCAGTCCTCACCCTCAAGGTCACACCAGCCCCGAGAGGCTGAGGGGTGAGTTGTGCAGCAATTAGGGCCTGGTATCCACTCCTAGCCACTGGCCACCTCCCCCGATGGTACAGGGGCCTGCTGGCGGTATCTGGGATGCCCAGCTCTGGCTCTGTAGGGGTGCCTGCACCCCCAGGCCTGGCCCTGGGGCTCAGCTACATCCTGACTTCGTGCACCCCGCCTGCAAGGCGTCTGTGCCCAGCTCGGGGGAGGGGGAGGCTGGGAGGAGGAGGCGGAGGGAGCAGGTAGTCTGGGGCCCTTGCCAAGTGAAGCCAGACCTGTCTGTGGTGGTCACGCCCAAGGTACCCCACAAAGGCTGGACAATGGGTGTGTGGAGGGGCACTTGAACCTCCCTTCCCAGGACCTGGCCCCCAGCTCATCCCAAGCACTCTCCACCTCTGAGTCCACAAGCACATGCCAGGCTGCCCCCAGCAGGTGAGCTAGCTGACTGCCCTCCTGGGTGTGGGCACAGAGTTCAGGTTCCAGCCAGTGTTTGGGAAGAATACGTGAGAAGGGCCCTCCACAGGCTGCAACAGTGCAACCCTGCCCTGGTCACCAGGGTCAGCCCAGGCCCCTCGCCACTCAAGACCCCAGGAGGTCAGCAGAGATCCATCATCCAGGCACTGGTCTGGGGCAAAGGGCCCACCCTCCCCCCACACACAGGGAGGGCAGTGGTCAGGCTGGGGCCTGAGGTCACTGGTCACATGTCCTTATCCTCACCAGCCACATCAGAGGGCCTTGGCGCTCGTGGGGTGCACCACGTGGGGGGCAGGCTTTGGGGGGTGGCGGGCAAAGGCGTAGGCCTGCCCCAGGATGGCCAGGTCCACCAGCACCTGGAGCAGGCCACACACGGAGAACTGCAGTGGGGCGCCATTCAGCAGGAAATAGGCCGTCTTGAAGGTGTCACCACTCGTCCACATGGCCACCATCTTGATGCTGTGGACATACAAGTCAGAAGTGAGTCAAGTAGGACTGGGTCACCCTGGGGGCAGGGCACACCCAGACCCAGTCTTGTCCCTACTGCCTCTGGTTTGATCACTGGACATGAAGGACCTCCAGCAGCAGGCGAGGGGCCAGAGGGGAGGCCGAATGGCCTCACACACTCTGGGTGGGGAGGAACAGCGCAGACTGCCACTTCCTGGTATTCTCTGACACACACACAAACACATGTGCACATTGGCATGCACATATGTGCACTCTCCACACACAATGTTTCTGTCTTGAAGCAACTATCAGAGGTATTTCTTAATGATTTTCCCTTTAAAATATTAAATTATTATTATCAAAGATGTGCAAGCAAGCCAAATGCCCCAGAACAGATAAGTGGATCAAAACTGTGGTGGAATGGAAATGGAATACTACTCAGCTGTGAAAAAGATGAAACCATGCCATTCGTGGCAACAGGTATGGAGCTGGAAGGCATGATGCTCAGTGAAGTAAGTCAAAGGAAAAAGACAAGTATCGGAGGGTTTCACTTATAGGGGGAAGGGAAAATGAACAAAGGGTCAGGAAAAAGATGAAACTAGCAAGCTGACCACAGAACCAAGGCATAGCAGGGGTGGGGGGAAGGGGTCAAAACAGGGGTGGGAAGAGCACAGGGGACACTGGTGATGGTCACAGACACTGTGGTGTTGGGAGAACTATGGGGACAATACCTGAGGGGAGAAATCAAGTACTATACAAAAATGAACAATGTAAAAGAATTAATACATTAATAAATTTAAAAGTAGAAATATGAAGAAAAAAACAAAATTTTTCAACCAAAAAAATTAAGTTACTGTTGCTTTTGAAATAACTTACTAATTAACACAGGAATCTCTGAAAGGCAAATTCTGTAAGAACAGTGCCTCCTCCCTCCACATTTACAAGATTTGAAAACTGTTCCATATCAAGTAATTATTGCAGTGCTGGGGGTGGCTGCAAATAAGAGGAAGCCAGCCATTAAAAACCCAACTATCGGAGTAAGTTATTGTCAAAGAGGAGGAAGCAACATGCTGGGGCTTTCCAGAAGAGAGCAGGGCTTGGGCTGTGAGTCTCTCACCACTGTGATGTTTGCTGCAGGTTTTTCATATGTGAAAATTACCATGTGGAGGTAGTTCCCTTCCATGTCTAGCTTGTGGAATATCATTATCATAAAAGGGTACTGAATTTTGTTAAGCTGATGCACATTCTGCATAACTAAGATGGCTGTTCTGTTGATGTTGAAAATTATAACATACTGATTTTCATATGCTGACTCCTCGTTACTATCCAGAAACAAACTCCACTTGGTCACGGGCTATAATCCCTTTAATATTTGCTAACTTCTATTTCCTGCTGTTATTTTGTCTTTCGTTCCAAGTGAATCTCTTCTAAACACAGAGTTGGATCATGTGTGTTTATTCATTTCTCAATCTTTCTCTTTGATTATAAAGTTTAGTCCATTTACATTTAAAGTACTGAAAAGGAGGTCCTTCCTGTCTTTACACTATTTGTTTTCCTGGTGCTCTGCAGCTTCTTTGACCCTCATTTCCTGTCTTCTTATGTGTTTATTGACTTTTGGGGGATGAAATGTTTAAATTCCTTTTTGTGTATATTCCATAGATAATTTCTTTATGGTTATTGCAGGAAGCTGCTAGGCAGGCTGGAGGGGATCTCCCCATGGAGGGGCTGAGCAGAGAAGAGACCTAGGAGGAGCTGGGCTCCCGGTGCTGCCTACACAGACCAGTCAACTCTGCACACAGCTGCTCTGCAGGTAGTGTGGGGGGCTGCTGGCCCCTGGGAAGTATGCCAAGGTCACACAAAGGTTTACCCATGGAGATTACATATCACATCCTAAATTCATAACACTTTATTTTGAATGCTTACAAACCTAACTTCAATGACATACCCATCCCCACCTCTTACAGATGCACCCCTTTCAGTTGCTGAGGTCACAAAATTAAATCTTTATAGGCGGTGAGACCCAAACATAAACTGATGCTTCTTTTAAATGCATCAGTCTAACACACAGACACAGAAAACAAGATTTGAAATTTCAAATGGAAGGTGCAGTAATAATAGACTTGTATTAATAATCTATTTCAATACGTTGATCTATTTACAGGAAAAAGTACAGCTACAAAGCACTGTTAACAATACTAGTTTTGGAAACTGCATATATTTACCTCTGTAGAGGCCTCTCTTTCTCCATGGGATCCAAGTTACTATCTCAGATTCTTGAAATGAACAGCCCCTGAAGGACGGGCCTAGTGGTGCTGAGCCCCTCTGGCTTTGGTATATGTGGAAACACCTTAATTTTCCCCTTTCTTTGAAGGACAGTTTTGCCAGATATGGGATTCTAGGTTGACAGGGTTCTTTAGCACTTTGAACCAATCAGCCCCTTGTCTTCTGGCCTCCAAGGTTTCTGATGAGACATCCACTAGGGTCTCTCCTTTTTGATGTGTTTCAAGATTCTATTTAGCTTCTAAAAATTTTATTCCAGTGTATTTCCATATGGGTCTTTGAGTTCATCTTGTTTAGTCTATTGAGCTTCTTGGATATTTCTATTCACAGTTCACGAAATTGGGTAAATTTTCAGACTCAATTTCAAGACATCTTTTCTCCTCTCTCTTTCCCCCAAGGACCCCATGGTATGGATGTGGGTGCATGGATGGTCCCCTAGGGGTCCTGATAGACTCTGCACAGCTTTCTTCAGACTTCCTATTCTCTTTCCCTCACTCTTGATGCTTCCCACTGTCTTATCTTCAAGTTCACTGGCTGTCTCTTCTGCCTGCTCAAATATGCCTCTGAATCATTCTCATGAAAAATTTCTTTTAAGCTCCAAAATTTCTTTTTGAAAAAAAAAAAAAAAAGAATTTCTTTTTGGTTTCCTTTTATGTTTTCTATCTCTTTATTGATATTTCCACTTTGTTCACACATCATGTCCTTGATTTTCTCCACTTCTTTCTTTAGTTCTTGATAATCTTTAAGGATTATTTCAAAGTTCTCACCGACTATGCTAGCTTTTTCAGGGACAGCTTCTGTTCATCCATACTTTTTAAATGGGTTATACTTTCCTGTTCTGTTATGCCCTATGGTTTACCTTCTTGTTGTTTTTAACTCTAGAGATCTAAATCTAATACTACACTATGGAAATCAGACTCTCCCTCTCCTCTGGGTTTTGTCATTGTTTTAATTTTTATTTCATCTTTCTGCTGGTTGCTGCCTGTCTCGCGGTCAGCCTGAAGTGTAGACGCAGGCCTCCTCAGGTCTTTCCTGGATCCCCGGCAGAGGCAGCAATGATTGCCCCTCCTTGTTACTGCGCTTGAGTTCCCTCTCTTTAACACTAGGCTCCCACATGGGGAGAAATGGGAAAGGTCGGTGGCCCTGTAAAACCCTGGATATGACCTTTGAGGAGGGGGACTGGCACCCTTGGGGGGCATGGTTCAGTAGAGCTGCCCTTTGTGCCTCTGTGATCAGCAGGGGTCAGCAGTCCAAGCATGACTCCCTAATATTTGGAGATGGGGTCCTTCTGGTCAGCCCCATGTGCCAGCACTCCCAAGATCATGTGCTCAGGTGCTGCTGGGCCCTGGGGGTGGGACCTGGCAGTTCCTGTGCAAGAAAGTAGAAACAGCCCAATTGGACCCATTTCCTGCCCCAGTCTTCCCCAGGAAGTGAGCCTTCCACAGGCCTGGAGCTGCAGGCCAGAGGCAGCAGGCTGACTCTATGGGTGGTCGTCAGAAGGGATAGGATCTGCACCCCCACTCACCCCGCAGCCCCAAATCCTTTCCTCTTAAGTATTACTTCTTACAACTGCATGCTAACCTACAATTATGTTAAAATAAAAAGGTTGATTTGAAACAGAAAGCAGCAGAAAGCCTCAGGGGGGCGCTAAAAGGCCACACTTATATTCAGATAGTGGTTAAGCAGCTTTTACTTATTTGTTCACTGGTTCAAGCAGCAAATGCAAATATGTGTATGTGTTAAATCAAAACAAATATGAGGGCTAAATCAAACCCTCAAAGATGAGGGGTTAAATAAAAACAAATATGAAAAAAGCCTGGGCCTATCAAGACGGGATAAGCCTGCTCATTAGGTCAGAAGGCAGATTCCAAGCAGGCTGACATGGCCTTGGTTCTTTCAGACCCGAGGTCTCTGCAAATACCAGCTGTGATCACTGACTATTCCTGCCAAGGGGCCAGGGTTTCAAATAACAGGATTCCCTTGCCAGGGAGCTGAAGCCAGGGCAGCTCCATCCAGGAGAACCTTATGTCCTGCACTCCGTGCTGGGGACAGGTGGTCAGGTCACTTCCTGCACCCAGGGGCTTGGTTCCTCCCTCCTAGGCACCCCGGCAGACCTCCCACCACAGGCAGAGCAGCCACCATACTGGGCCTGGGCCCATGGGCACTCCTCGAACACCCTAATAGTGAGGACCTGAAACTCCAAACAACACTGTGGTCCCTGGCCAGTGGCCCCACCCAGAGTCCCCCACATGCTCAAAAACAAGCCTGATATGGATGGCTCTGGCTTCCGGAATGGAGCCAGCAGCCCACAGTGGCCAGCCTGGTAGGCATGGGGGCTGCAGGGCAGGTGTAGGAACAGCTCACTGGAAAGGCACCAGCACCAGATCCCATTCCGTAGGCAGGTCCTCTAAGCTACCTCGCTGCGGGAAGCTGCTGGGCAGGCCGGAGGGGCTCACCCCATGGAGGGGCTGAGCAGAGAGGAGACCCAGGAGGAACTGGGCTTCTGACGCTGCCTTCACACACACACAGCATGCTGGAGTGAAGGAGGTGTGGGAGGGGGGATCAGGCCCACATGGGCCTCTCACACACCAGTCAGCAACTGCTCAGGCCCACCAGAGGGGAGCACACAGCCCCAAGCTGGTGGGGGGTCCCAATGGAGCTGTGGGGCTGGGGCAATGGGACACACAGGCCCAGGGCCAGGCCAGGCTCCACACACTGCAGTCTCCCCACATGTGGGACATCGGAGGATGCGGTGCTAACAGCACATCCACTCTGCCCAGGTGCTCCTTCTACACCGAGGGTCCTGGCTCCAGGACAGCAGCTATGTACTGCCAGCGGAGCCAGCTCCACCTGGGCCCTTGGGGCCCCCATCACCCCAATCACCCCCCCACACCCCTGCACCCCACCCCCACACTCCCCTAACCTGGGTCCCTCCATGCCTGCAGGGCTGCAAAAACCCACTCCTGAGTGGAGCAGAATCACGACGCCTACCTCATGCCCTCGGTGGAACGGTGGCGGTGGTTGCGGTACAGCTGCGGCAGACCCAGCATGGCCTCAGTCAGCACGGCCAGGAAGCCCAGCGTCTCCACAAACACAGCCGAGTCAATGGACAGGTAGGTGATGTAGCCGGCCACACCCGTGAAGGCCAGCACGCACTGCAAGTAGTCGCTGAAGCTGCTCCAGTGCCAAAAGTGCTGCGGGTCGAAGTCTGGTGGGAGATGGGGGTGTCAGTGGGCCGTGCAGGGGAGAGGGGTAGTCACGTCAACAGGATGCACTGGGTGCCACGTCAGTGGAGGTCTGGAGGTGGGTGGGAGGGGCTAGGTTGGGGTGAAGCAAGGGGCCTGCGTCAACAGGGTTCTGGGGGTGTGCAGGGAGGGGGTGCAGTGGGTGGGGGAAGTGAGGGGGCCACAACAGTGGTGAGTGGTAGGCAGGGGGCATCATGAGGCAGGGTGTGAGCCGCTAGTCTCCACTCCAGTCACAGTCCCTCTGGGGGCATAGAGGTGGGAAGACGACGAAGCCCTTCAACTTTTCAGAGAAGAGCCGAGAGTGCGGGCACCCCTGGTATTTTCCTCCCAGTCAAGGCTCCCCATCCTGCAGGCTGTTCACCCTCATCGCCACCCTCAGACCCATGAGTGCAGTAACAGCACTGGACTCAATAGCGGCAGTCTAATCTTCAGAGTCTACCAGGAGGCAGCCCAGGCCAAGGGCCGTGACAACAGGTGGTCACTGTTGGCACACTCATAAGAGGACATGTCCACTGGCTCCAAGGGAGCACTAAGGAGCCTTGTGTGCTCCCACAAAAAGCAGCCCACCGCCAGATCTGTGGATTTTGGCAGAAGAATATGGGAGGTCACAGGGACTGGGAGAGGTGATGGGGAGGTCATGGGGACCCAGGGGTAGGTTAGGACAGAAACAGGGCCACCAGGTCTGGCTCGGTCCCTGCAGAGTCCATGGCAGCCCGCACCAGGAAGCCCTAGGAAGGGCTGCACCTCACCCAGGAAGGCATCAGGGCTGTGAGCTGTAGGGGGCCCTCCAGGGTTGGGGGAGACATGGTATGTCCAAGCCACTCTAGGCTCCCAAGTCCCTGCAGGCACACTCCCTGACCCTGGGAGTGTGGCTCCTGAGCTGAGGAAGGGGGGTTGGGCAGGATCTGGAGGTGTGGATCTGAGGTTGAGCTGGTCAGGGTGGCTCCCAGCAGGAGAGGTGAACTGCACCATGCAGGTGAAGAGGACCCATGGCCCTACAGAAACAGCATGTTGTACCAGGGGAGTGGAGCAGGACTGGGGCACACACCAGGCCCTGACAGTGGTGATGGCATGCACCAGGCACTCAGAGGTTCCTCCTCTGAATCCAAGGGTGAAAGATATGCAGGGCCAGTGGGCAGAGGGTAGAGGGTGGGGGGCTTGGGACAGGTACAAGGGCTATTGGCAGAAGCCTTCCTCTTCCTGGTCTTTAAAAAGCATGTCAACTGGCAAGCAGCGAACAAAATATCCCAAAGGCAGGCAAGGATGAGTAAACTCACTGAAGGCAATTCGACAGATGGAGGGAGAAAGATAATGTAGTTTAGTTACACTGTGGAATACTATTCAGCCTTGAAAAAGAAGTAATTCTGACACAGGCAACAACAAATGGACCTGAGACCATCATGCCCCCACTATGACCTATCAGGGTCCCGGGCAGCAGGTGGTGCCACTGGCAGTCTCTAAACCACCAGATTCACAGAGGCTAAGACCAGGGAGCTTGTCACTGGCAGCCAGGCAAGGGGGAGTAGGGTAGGTAAGGGGATCAGGGACATGGCAGGCACAGGTACCGGGGTGGGGTGACACAGCAGGCACTTGGGGGCAAGGGGTGGGAGACAGGGCTGGAAGGGGAAAGGAGGCAGAAAATGGCTGGGGGCCAGGGGCTGAAGGTAGGGTCAGGGAGCCCAGATGAGCAGGGTAACAGAGGCCAAGGGTGGGATCAGGGACCCAGGAGGAGAGAAGTACAGGGATGTGGGAGGAGGAGGTATAGCAGTCACAGGGGTGACCCACAGCCCCCGTGGCCTTCCCTCCTTATCCTGGAATGGTGGGAAAACAAGCTGCTACAGAGAAGACCCTACAGCCGACCAGGCTCATGCCAGGCTGAGCAATGGAGCCCAAGGCCCGGGCACCAAGGAAGGTGAGCACCAGGCAGCTGAAGCCCTCCTGGTCATCCATGTGCCACGTGCTGGGGCCCAGCAGCGAGTCCAGGATGGAGAGGCAGAGGGTGAGGTACTGGTCGTGGTCACGGGTACTACTAGGAGCTGCCAGGAGGCCGCTTAGCCACCTCCAGAACCTTCTGGCAGCCCGAAGGTAAGACAGCCTTGAGCTCAGGTTTCTACCCTCGGTCCTGGCACACCTGCCCTCCCTACTTCCACCACAGTGACGTGGGAGGTAAGAACTCTCACACTCAGACAGCACCCCAAAAAGCAGTGGTGACCTTTGCTTTACCCAAGGGCTGAGGATCCGGGACCCCAGGACTCCAGGGCAGGGCAGGAGTCCAGGCATGGACAAAGCTCCAACCCAGTGATGGCCATCCTCGTAGCCATGCAGCCACTTCTTATAGCAGGAGCTTCCCCAGGACAGTCGGACACGGCTGCCCCTCAGGTCATGCTGGGCGCAACTTGGCCAGGAAAGGAAAGATGAGACACCAGATAGGCAAGGAAGAAGTGCGAGTGATATGGAGTTACATATAAGAAAGCAAAGGACTCCCTCAAGTCATCAGTGATGGGCTGTGTGATCCCCACATGGAAGTGAACCACATTCCTGAACTTTAGCAATGAACAACTCAACGTTGACATTAAAAGAGCAATACCTGCGGACACTCAAAGCACATGAGGCCCTTGGGATGAGCTTCTGGGTGCAGAGTGCTGCACTCGACCAGTCACCAGTGGGCAGGCCTAGGATGCAGCACCTGACACGGCGGCGCCCACACTCACGCCACAAGAGAACAGAGCCAAGGCCATGCAAGCACACCTGGCGGGGGGGGGGAGGGCTTTGGGTTGCTCCCAAGGGCTCCCCACACACACCTGACTAGCTTCCTGTTCCTGCAGCAGTGACACCCGTTCTGGGAAGGAGGAACGGGGCAGATCCCAGATGCCCCCACATCTGTGAGGACATGGGTCCTGACCACATGAGCCTGCAGAGTGGAGGCGACCCCCATCAAGCCCAACGTGCTTTTTGTGGGTGCTGAGAGACTAATTTAAGATGCACACATAAAAGCGAAGGACCCAGAGCAGAGAGCAAAGCTTCAGACTTGTCCCTGGTCAGACAGATGCAGGTGGCACAGTGCGGTGCAGGTAAGGATCCCAGCCTGAGGAATAGCTTGGAGCAGACCCACCCCCGCCAGGGGCGCTCCCGGTCCCCCAGGCCACGGATGCTGGGTCCATACCAGCTGTGCAAAGACGTCACTTAAACGATCTCAGGCCAGAGCCATAGCTTCCAGACAGGCAGGAAGAGGTTTCTCATGGGGGAGGGAGGGGTCATAAGGGGGCAGGGACTGGGGATGAGGAGGGGAGGAAGGGGAAAGGGGAGAGGGAGAGTTTCTGGCTGTAACATCAGATGATCAGATGAAGGACATTGGTGAACTGGACTTTGCAAAACTGAAATCAAATTCTTGTCAAAAGATTGAAGACAAATCAAACTTTTTAAAAATCTTAAATAACAGAAAGACAAACCATAGCTGGGAGAAAATATTGCAAATTACGTGTCTATGTGTATACGCAAAATATAGAGACCCTGTATCCAAAATACAGAAAACTCCAAGCTCACTAAGAACCATTTAAATGGGCAAAAAATCGAACACTTCACCAACGAAGGGCAACGGTTGGATCAATGTCACAGACGAAATGCAAAAACCACATGAGATGCACCACGAACCTATTCCAACAGCTAGAAACAAAAAGAGGTCCACTCAACATGGCGAGGACGTGGGCACCTGGAAGCCTGGCAGGCAGCAGGAGGGCACAGGCCACAGTGGGGCAGCGAGACAGCACAGGCTGAGGGAGGGCGACAGGGCACAGGCTGACAGAGGGGAGTGAGATGCACAGGCTAAGATCAGGCAGCAAGAGGGCACAGGCTGAGGCAGGGCAGCAAAATGGCACAGGCCCAGGGGGGCAGCGAGATGGCACAGGCTGGGGAGACAGCAGCAGCCTCTTGGCAGGCAGACACTCACCAGAGGCTCCGGCCGGTCCTCAGCTCGGCTACGCCCGAGAGAAGAGAAAGCGGGTTTTCAGTCAGGCCCAGCAAGGAGACCCCAGCAGCTCTCACCACAACAAGCAAACTGGAAACACCCTGAATGTGGGACCAGGAAGCGGGGGACAGGCCGCCCTCCTGGCCAGCGAGCACAGCGCCTGGGTGGCCAGGCTCCTCAGTGCCAGATCAGGCAGCCCAGGGTGGGCATGGGCAGGGGGGAGGACTCTGGCAGGACCAGCAGGGTCTTGGAGCCCTGGCTCCAAGAGGGAGCCCTGGCATCCCAGAGGGATGGGGCAGTGGGGCTCACAGAATCTTGGGCCCGCTGTGCCACCAGCTGGAGGGACCCGGGCTGCAGCAGGAAAGGCCCAGGGTTTGGTGATCCCTCCAGCCCCCTGGGCTGCTGACTGGGATTTCTTTAATGTCTGACTGAGTTGACCTGCCTTTTCCAGTGAGGCTGGTTTTAGGAGTGGCCTGTACCCGATGCTCCCCATGCTCTGTCCAGGCCTTGGTCTCATAGGCACCCCTGGCCCCGGGAGGCAGTGCTGTGTAGCCAGTCACTTCCACCCTTCATGCCGGAGCTGCAGCTGCCCAGTCTTTGGTCTCAGCCTGAACACTCCCAATGGCCATGGCTGTCCACAGAGCAGTCGAGGGACATGGGACGTGCATACCTCCACTGGCTCTTGGGAGCCATCAGAACTTTCCGGGATGGCTGAGGGAGCAGCGAGCAAACCCTAGGCCTTCCCAGACCCCCGCAGAAGCCCCTCCCCACATGCAGGAGGCTGCCATGGCCACAGGCACAGGGGTCCTGAGGGCCAAGTGTCAAGCCCTGCAGAGCCCCCCAGAAGGATGTCAGCTCCCATGCCAAACACTACAGATTTCTCTGAGACGCTTTCTGTGTTTTTAACAAGAAAATCCCCACTTTGGGAAGACCCTGTCTCCATGTCAAACGTTTTACCATCACATCCCAGTGGCGCTGTGGCCTGGAAGTGTGCACACGCTCCTGGGCATCCAGGTGGCAGCCCGAGCACTCTGCCCAGCAGGGGGCTCTGCTCGCCTGGGACAACACAAGCCGTGCTGCACTGGACTTCCTGCCTGGGCACTGGAGAGGACCAGCCGCAGTGTTGTCTTTGAAGCTCGTACTGAACAGATTGCACTCAAAGGCCCCAGAAACACCAGGAGCACCACCATCCCAGCCCCTCTGCCCTGCTGGTTGACCCGCTTGGACTGTGAGCTAGGCCACCATCCAGTCCAGGAAGGGTACCAACCCACCCTGTGAAGACACCAGCTGCAGGTGACCACCACCCACCTTCCTGACAGGGCTCCAGCCCCCCAAGGCTTGCAGCTATGCCACCTGACTACATCAGTGGAGGGTAAGGGGGTAGGAGGAGGCACTGGGCCCCAGCTGCGGTGGGCAGAGAGCTCTGAGCTGCTCCCGCCAGCAGGCTGCCTACTATCTTAGCAGGTGTATTTTTTATGTATTTTATGGGTGGGGTGGCACTTTTGGAGGCACTTGCCGGCCTGCATTGAGGGCTAGACAGCAGGACGGAGGGCTGTGGGTCACATCGAGTCTATACTCACTGCCAGATACCCTTAATGGCCTCAGGCAGCCCTAGGGCCCCACCCATACAGACCAGTGTGTTATCGCCTTATCCAGACACCTCCTCAAATTCTGCACCCCAGTAATGATAGGGTGTGCTACCCCCCCCCCCATTGTCTCCTGTTTAAGATTGCAGATTTTAAGGACAGGTGTGATAAAATATGAGAATGACCTTAGTTGGAATTTCCCTTCAGGGAGATGCAGGAGGGAGGAAGATGTGGAATGGTCCAGGTGTGGTTCCTGGAAGGCGGGAAATCAGGGTATATAAAGGGTGTGCAAACAAAGAGAAGGATCGGATTCCAATATGGAGATCGAATAGAGAGAGAGGTTCAGTGGAGGAGAGATGGGAATCGGCTGTCTTGTAGAGTAAAGATGTGAGCCATGTGGACTTGGGCCAAAGGCCACTGGGGGCCTGCAGCCCTTGGCTGACCTGGGCTAGCCGCATGTGTGCTAAAGGCAGTTAAGGAGTTTGCAGATTTGAACTCCGTGTTGGAGTTTGTTTTGCTGAGTTTGACTTGTGTCTGAAGAGGCCATGCAAAAGTTAGGCCTGAAAAGAAAGTGAACTTTGCTGCTTCGGCACCATGGAGTTCCTGCTACCTGGAAGACAAGGAGAACACATCATGGAAGACAAGGAGGAGCAAGCCAAAGGATCAGTCAAAAGAACATGTCTTCAAGCGTCTGGAGATGGACTCTGTCTGGACATTGGTGAGATGATCAGGACTGAGAGACTGAGGATTTTTGGGTAATCTGGGAAAGGACTTTGGACAATGCTGAGAAAGGTTTTGGACAATGTTAAAGTAATCTGAGTCTTACATGTTTCTTTTGTAGTAATTAGTAAATCTCTTTGTTAGAAATAAATTAGTCTGCTCTGACAGTCTTGCTTTGATCTGGTATTTTGGTTGAGAAGGCTGGGGATGGTGGAAAGAACCCACAAGAGTTTAAACTGTTTCTGTTTTTCTTCTGCAGTTTTTGGAGCTGAAAGCAGAGAGCAGCTGGCTGGCTTTTGCATATCAATGGTAAAGGTGACCAGTGTAAATGCTAATGAAGAGTGTGTAGCCTGCTCTTAGAGAGAAGCAGGCAGAAAGGTGTATCCAGTTAAAGGTGAATGGCCTGCTTTAGCCTGCTTTCTAGGGAGAGAAGCAGATGTAGGTGTGTCTACTTAAGTTAAAGGCAATTGTTAATGGAAACTGGAGAGAGAGAAGCAGGCCTGTATGTGTTCAGCCAAAAAGTCCCTTCGTGGTCGTCCTATTTCAGTAACACCACATACCACACTCCTCAGGTGGCTCCTCCCAATGCCAGTTGGACTCGAGATCCCCCTGTCCCACTGCCCCACCCCCCACCATTGCACTGGGCATTTTATACTTTGCTTATAGCAAAGTTAAACTTTGACACACAGGTCTGCTGTGGCCAGCACTCTACCAAGCGCTGAGGGACCAGAGACTGTGAGACTTACTCCAGAGGACTGAGGTCGGGGGCTGGAGGGGAGACCAGGTCCCACAGGGGTTAGGGAGCTCAGGGGCGCAGGTTGGGGGCTTGAGATGGAACCAGGCCCCATGGAGTGTAGGGGTTCAAGCTTGGGGCTGGGCCCTGTGGGTGCAGAGAACACCTACAGGATGGGGCAGAGCAGGACTTGGGCTTGGCTGCCAGGACATTGGTAGGGGACGAGCACCCCAACCATCAGGACAGGGGTCTGAACAGAGGAACAGAGAGGAGGGAGAATTAGCAGCCCAGCCCCTTGGTCCTAAGGACTCATGAACTGAGGATGGGGGCACTGCCATTCAGGGACACTCTAGGAGGGTACTAGGCTACTTCTCTGCATATGGGGGAGGGACCCCTGGATATAACTTTCAGCACAGGGGACCAGGGCACCCCCTGGGACTCAGGGCCTCTGGTCCAGGTGCCCCCTAGGAAACCCTCTCAGGGTCTGAGCAAGCTTGGACCTGGTACATGAGGCTACTTGTGGGCATCTCTGCCAGAGGAGGCAGCAGCCTGGCAGAACCAGCTCCTGGGGATAGCCCTGGTCACTCACTGCAGCTGTCCATGCATTCTCATAGGGGCAACCAGCAGGCCTGCTGAGCACAGGGTGCGGGTAGGGGGCA
The DNA here is from genome assembly GCA_004024945.1 of Uropsilus gracilis. NCBI lineage: Eukaryota > Metazoa > Chordata > Mammalia > Eulipotyphla > Talpidae > Uropsilus > Uropsilus gracilis. The sequence goes on from PVHY01016584.1 coordinate 16,655, forward strand.
ATGGCCTGGTCCCCACAGGAGCCCTGGGGACACCAACCTCCTGTACCTGATCCCATATTCTCCCTGGGGCAAGCCCAACCTTCTTCCCTGCTCTACCTTGGGAGGGGGGTTGGCACCTGGACAGAGGGGAGTGTGGACCCAGGAGGCGGGCAGCAGCCCACCCATGCTATATGGCATCACTGCTCTCTGCCAGCTCACCGGGCATGCCCAATGGGCTGTGCCCAGGAGGGTCAAGGTCAGGACAGCCCCCAGTGCCCTATGTACCTGCCAGCCCTGCTGCTATTCTTGCCCCAGCCTCTCAGAGGCCCCCCAAGCAGTACGCTGAGCTCTCTAACAGCCCACAAGGGGAGTGCTGGGCTGGACTGGGTTGCAGTCTGGAGGGGCAGAGGGCTGACCCAACACTGGGACTGGGGTCACAGGGGTGCACTGCCCCTGGATATGAGATGGCACCCACATAAGAGCTTCACCTCCCAGCCTAGGTTGGCAGTCCCTGCCCAAGCTGAGGCCCTGTCCAGTACAGTGGCCCCCATGATGGGCAGGCAGCAGGGGGGCATTGTTCAGTCTCTGGGCCTCCAACACCCCAAATCTAACCCAAGGGGCCACAGACCCCAAATGACTCACCCAGTGAACAGCAGCCCTGTGCTCCCAAGGGGCCTGGGCAGTTCGAAGGCCTGCATGGTGCAGCAGGGGACTCATGGCCTCTGCTGAGGGGGAGGGGCCATGGTAACTGGAGCAGTCACTTTCTAGGGGAGAGGCTACTGGGACAGCAGGGGTGACCCTTGCAGCAGTCAGGGAAGTTGGGCATTGAAGGGAGAGCTGCCCCCCAGCTGTGGAGTATCTGCCCACAGGCTCCTGACCTGGGGAGCAGCCTGGGGGATTCACTGCCACACATCCTTTACTCTTCTCAGGGAGGACGCTTGCTGTTCATGTGCGACCCGAGTGCCCACAGGTCCACAGGACTCCCAGGCGTCTAAGCGCCATCTGCAGCCCCGCAGGATGAGAACCCAGTGGGCTCAGGGGTCAGACAGAACTGGCAGTGCAAGCCGGGCACGGTGGAGCGTGCCTGTAAACGCCAGCCTATGGAGCACAGCTAAGACTGGGGATTGTGGCTTGAGACCTGCCCAGGCAACATAGCGAGACCTAGTTCCAAAAAAATAGCTGGGCATGGTGGCGCGCGCCTGTAATCCCAGCTACCTGGGAAGCTGAGGCTGGGGATTGCTTGAGTCTGTGGTACCACGGGCAACGTGAGTCTGCGGTTCCACAGCAAAAATAGCGAGACCTAGTCTCAAAAAAAAAAAAAAAAAAAAAAAGAACTAGCAGGGCAGGCCAGCAGTGGGGTCCAGGCCATGCTGCTACCTCCCATAGGACTTTTCCTGTCCCTCCTCTCTCCCAGGGGCACGGCTCCTCCTCCTCAGGGGCCTGGGTGGGGGTGGGTCCAGTAGGGGTGGAGGCCAGTGACCAGTGGTTGCCCTAGATCCCATGAGCAGGAGCCCAGGAGACTGGGGTTCAGGTATCCCAGCAGTTCCCCACATGAGCAGGGGGTACACAGGGAGCCCACCCAGCAGAGGGGGGGATACCAGGAACCCACTCAGTGGGGTGGCAGTGGCAGCAAGACTCAGGGCTGGCTGACCATGGGGCATGAGGCACAGCCTGTGTGTACAAAGGCACTGGAGTGCAACCTGCCTGGGGTCCCAACTTCTCTGTGCCTAGGTTTCCCTCATGGGAAATAGTGCCCTTGCCAAGGTCAACATGAGAACACATCAGTGATTTCAGTGAAAGTCCAAAACAGCACCAGGCCCTCGACATCAGCACCTCTGTAAGCAACTCCACACAGAGCAAGTCTCCTGAGTCCCGCCGGGGCATAACCAGGGTCAGGAGATTTGGCCCAGTCGGGTCCGGCAAGCTTTAGAAAGCTATGAACCAAGCTGATGTGCAGAGCAGGCATGGTGAGGAGAGAGGGGATCAGAAAAATATTTAAAGAAATAATGGGAGAAAAATCCCCAAAGTTGTGCCAGGCACGCTGGTACATGCCTTTAATTGCAGCCTGCAAAGTGAGGCCGAGACTAGGAATCGCTTGAGTCCGCAGGTTCGAGACCCTCCCGGGGCATCACAGCAAGACCTAGTTTCAAAAAATAGCTGGGCATTGTGGCATGCACCTATAATCCCAGCTACCTGGGAAGCTGAGACTGGGGATCACTTGAGTTCATGGTACCCCAGGCAACATGAGCCTATGGTTCCCTGGGCAAAATAGCAAGACCTCAAAAAAAAAAAATCCCCCAAATTGAGGACAATTTATCTACCCACAAAGCTGAACACCGAGAACCTCACACATCAGCCCAGATGTCAGGGAAAATGACAAAATCTAGAATCAACCAGAGGAAAAATGGCTAATGTGCAAAATGCTGAAAAGAAAAGAAACAGTTGGCCGAAACACTCACATTCAACAAAATGCTTTTTTAAACAAGGGAAACAAAGACAGACTCAGGAGACTCACATCCGGGCACTGGGAGGCGTTGGCTGACTCCAGCCAGCATGAGAGGCCAGAGTGAGGCACAGTGGGCTGTGTGTGGCCCCACGTGAAAGCATATGTGCACCTTTCCCCTCCAGGAGGACTAGGAATTAAGTTAGTATAAATTTGAATTAAGATTCTGGTAAGATTCTGGTGTACTATGAGTCTTAGAAGCACCACTAAGAAAGATGATCACTGAAAATACCACAAAGGAATGAGACAGTATGCTGGGAAATATCTGCAGAATACAAAGGACAATAGCAAAGGAGGAAAAGCCAGAGCAAAAAGACAAAAAATGCAGAAAAGCACACTGGTGAGGTCCAAACACATGGCAAGGGAGGGGGCGCAGTAGGTCTATCAGCCCCACTGTGTGCGGCCATGTCTGCAGGGCACAGGCAGACCAGAAGTGAAGGCTGGAAAGCCTTCCCATACAGTCAGCACAGCAGCTGCACAGACATTAGAAAAAAATAGATTTAGAACAGAAAAGTACTAGACACTAAGGGACATCTTATAATGACAAAGAGCCGGAACATCGGTAAAGTAACAGGGTCCCAAATACAGGAAGTCAATGACAAATGAAGAGAGAAGCAAATAGTTAAAATAATTGAGAAATTTCACTATATGCTTCTAGTGACAGATGCTACCACTGGACAGAGGCACAGGGAGAAGACAGAGCCACAGAATGGCCCCCACTGCCACTAGCAGGGCAGATGCCCCAATGCCTGCAGACACCCTCTGAAGACCAGCCTCAAGGCAACAAAACAAGACTCAACTCAAAATGGTGGGAATGATGTGACAGAGTTAAATCATCACCAGGAGAGAACTTCAGAGAATTCAAAAATATGTGGAAGTAAAACATCATACTTCTAAATCACAAAGTGGTCAAAAAAAGAAACGAGGGAAGTTATAATAGATTTTAAGATCGATGAATACAAAAGCATACCAACTTATGAAAGGTAGCCAAAGTAGTCACTGGAAACGATGGTTGTAAGTATCGAGTTGAAAAAGCAGAAAAATATCTCAAATCAATAGCCATATTCCCACCTTAAGAAATTGGGAAAAGAGCAAACTGAACCCAAAGTAGGCAAAAGGAAAGAAATAATAAAACTAATGTGAAAATAGAGAATTAAAAAAAAATACAATCAGTAAAACCAACAGTTGTTTGAAAAACAATTTACAAACCATTAGCCAGAATGACTAAAAGGGTGAGAGAGTGAGAGTGAGAAGAGGGCCAAAGCATGAGAGAGCAAAATGGAAATGGGCGAGTGGCAATCCTGTTGACCATGAAGGGCTATCAAGGACCACAGAGGACAGGACACAGCTGGCAAGGCGTTGCCTTAGATTAAAGGAACAACTTCCAAGAAAGAAACTGTGAAACACAAGGCAGAAAGAAATAGAAACTCTGAATATACTTGTTTTAAGAAGAGACTATTTACTAGTAAATTAGAATTTTAAATTTTTGACAAAGAAAAGCCTAGATGTTTCTTTAGAAAATTCTAATAAGAGTGCGGGCATGGTGGCACGTGCCTGTGACAGCTTATGGAGTCATGGCGGGGTCTGGGGATCATGGTTCAAGTCCCACCTGGGCAACACAGTGAGACCTAGTCCCAAAAAATAGCTGGGTGTGGTGGCATGCGCCTATAACCCCAGCTACCTGGGAAGCTGAGGCTGGGAATTGCTTGAGTCCATGTACCACGGGCAATGTGACCCTGCAGTTCCATGGGCAAAAAAATAGTGAGACTTAGTCTTAAAAAAAAGAAAAAGAAAATTCTAATAGGGCCAGGCAAGGTGGCACGCACCTTTAATCCCAGTTTAGGAAGGGAGGCCAAGGCTAGGAATCACTTGAATCCATGGGTTCAAGACCTCCCTGGGCAACATAGCGAGACTTAGTCTCAAAAAAATAGCTGGGCATGGTGGCGTGTACCTGTAATCCCAGCTACCTGGGAGGCTGAGGCTGGGGATCGCCTGAGTCTGAGGAATCCCAGATCCGATCGGGGATCTGGACTACTCGGATCTGGTCTGGGATCGGGACTACCCCAGGCAACATAGCTAGACCTAGTCTCAAAAGAAAAGAAAATTCTAATTGTTAAAGAATCAATAAACTTGCAACTAGCAGGTAAGGCCTAAATATCTAATACATTGCAGAGTTGACAGTATCATAGCAGAACCATCAAATTGCTACAAGACAACTGACAATTATTCTAACAACTAAAAAGAAGTGATAAGTAATGTGACAGAGGTGCTACTGTCTCGCTACATACAAAGGGTCAAATCAACATGTACACCTTTAATTTCCGTAACAGTATACACCAAATCTACTTCAATAAAAAAACTAAGTAATAAAATACTGATACTGATCACTCATAAATTCTTCAAAAAAAATTAGAGGAGAAATTTCCCTTTCCCAAATTATTTTATAAGGCCAGTGCTGTTCTGATAAGATAAAAAAGTCATCACAGGAAGAAAATGACATCTCTTACGAACAAACACAAAAGTATTCAACACAACACTTGAGAATAGCTTGTGGCAACTTCCCGAAGGGTGGGGCTTATCCCAGAATGCAAGGTTGACTCAAAATGCAAAATCATCCTATCTAACACACTGTCTTAACAGACTTAACAGGACAAAGGATGAAGCCACGTGATCCCCAGCGGCAACCTCCACCTCTGTAAAATCCATAACTGAAAAAAGTCCATAGCTGACACCATACTTAGTGGTCAAGCACTAAGTACCTTCTCACTAAGGTCAGGGACAAAACGGGCGCATTCAAGCCTCCCCAGGGCAAGTGGGGAGAAAATGGAAAAATCCAGACCGGACGAGGAGATGGAAGCCACCACTATTTGCAGCGACATGATCTTTTAGGTGGGAACCCCTCAAGAAAAAAACTACTATAACTAAAAAAATAAGTTCAGCCAAGTTGCAGGACATGAAATCAGGATGCAAAATCAATTGTATTTCTACAAGGCATCAATGAACAAGACACATTAAAACTACGAAAGCAATTTCATCTACCTTAGCATCAAAAAGATTAAAGCTTTGGAATAAATTTAACAAAAGAATTCCAAAGTTTTCACCTGTCAATTCTTTCTTTCCTGTGCAATCCCCCCCACCCCCACCTCCCCCACCCCAGGCCGGGGCAAAGTGCTGAGAAGGGGGTGCTGAGGAAGCAGACTGGGGAGAGTACTGTGGGCAGGTAGGCGGGCACAGGGGGCACAGACAGCAGACAAATAGGGAGAGCAAAGGCCTCCTGCAGGGGTACATACCCAGACATGACCGTCGAGGGGGGGGTTTGATTTCCTCATCCTTATTATCCGCAGCTACATTGAGAAAGAGAGAGAGACAGGAGGAAGAACAGACAGACAGAGCAGTTGAGCGCAGGTTAGCAGCTGGGCCCGCCCTTCCTCGTTTCTGTTCCGATGCCACCGCGACAGATAGGCGCAGGAGGCGGCTTCTAAACACCAGGGAATCTACCCTCTGAAGTACTTTTCCCCATACCTAGCCTCTTCCAACAAGCGCCAGGGGTGGGAGGATGGCACCTGGGGTCAGAGCAGACAGCCTGCACCAGGGCATCTAAGACAAGGTACCAAGCTCAGGCAGAGCTCATGTTGACATGCTGACAGCAGCTTCCTCCAGCATCTGCTGAGTGAAGCTGGCTTAGGTGCCCTGAGCAAAGGTGAATGAAGGGGCTGGGAAAGGGGCAGGCTCAAGGGGACCTATGGGTGGGGTACATGGCCCAAGCCTGGCAGACCAGCTCCTCCTCGGGCCTGGCAGCCCTCCAGGCCAGTTTGACAGAGCCAGCAGCTGCAGGGACAGAGGGCAGCTCAAACAGGAAGCTGAGTCCAGCTCCCTGGCTGTGCCCTCCGGCCCAGCACTAGCCTCTACCTGGAAGTGAGCAATGTGCAAGAAAATCAATACATGCAAATCCCAGCCCTTGTGGAGAGGGTGTGGGGTCCATGGGCAGGTCTGGGGCTACAGAAGAGGAGTTCACCAGCCAGCAACCAGAACCAACTCTCGGTCAAATCTTAGGTCAGGTCAGCACATATACAGTGCTCTGCTTGTGTCTCTCCACATTAGACCAACTGCACCACCTACTGACACCTCCTCTAAAGCAGCAGGGCCCTAAGGAGGGTGGAGGTGCAGGGACCCCACTCTCAGACCCACACACTGTCACTTAATCCCCAGGCTGGATAATGCGGCATCTGGAGGGCAGGGGTAGGAGGCAGGAGACTGTGCCCCTCACCAATCCATGGCACGGTGTCCGCCACTAACAGCCTCCTGGCTAGAAAACAGGGTGACTAGACTGTGTCTTAGGAAACATGGTCCTGACACTGGGACAGTCCCGGGTGCCACGCAGCACTGGCCATGCACCCCAGGTTGGCTCTCAGGCCCCAACGCCCTGCCAGGGCCTCCCCAGTCCCTGACATGCCTTCGCCACCCCGTCTACTTGGGCACTGCAGTGTGATCCCCGGGCTGCCATGGTTGCAACAGCTTCCACCCCCCACCCAGACTCGGAGGCCATACCAATGTCCAGAGAGCCACCAGCTGCCAAGACAGCCCACCAGGTATGCCAGGGGGGCTTGGAGACAGAGAGATGGGGGAGGGGGCCACACAGGTGGAGATGCCAAGACTAGACAGAGACAGACAGAGATGGAGAAGCTGGGAGACACTGGGGAGTGAGGCTCCATCCTTGGCCATTGGGCCATTCCTCTGAGCTTTACCCAAATTGCATGTTTTCAAGCAGAAATGTCCTTTCAAGTCACCAAGTTTTGGGGTGCACTACTAAGATGGGAACACATGATGGCAGGTTGAGGGCTACGCAGGTGGGACAGCAGGAGAAGCGGCCAGTGGGGGAGGGCCCAGTGAACGACAGGAGTCAGATCCCCAGAGCTTGGCAGGAAGGTGTGCACAGAACCCACAGTGGCGACTGAGCCAGCTGGAGGAGGCCAGGCAGGGACAGCATGGCTGAGCAATGGGCAGCAAGGCAGAACTGGATTCAGGGCACTCAGCCCTGGGAGACGCCACAGAATGCCTGTGATGTCCGGAGGCTACACTCTGCTGTGCAGACACAGCTGGGTGGCCTGAAGTCAGCCTGGACCTTTGCAGCTTTGCAGCAGCGGGGGGAAGGGGGGGAGGAGGGGAGGTTTACAGGGAAGCCTTCAGCGCCTCCAGCCACCTTTCACCTGGCTGGAACCAGGTGAGCCAAGGGTCTGGAGCTCTGACCATGGGTCATTCTCTTTCTCCAGCAATAAGACAAGAGCTGAGTAGCCAGTGGGTGGCACGTCCAGAGGTGGTATGGCCATGACCACACAAGGTCTCTAGCAAGCGCCTGGACGCTGGCGCCTCAATGCTGCCCAGGACACCATCATGGTGAGCACTGGGGGAGGCAAGGACACCAGGCCTGTGCCTCTCTGACCCTCGAAGCGGAAGGATGGTGGAGGAGACGGCGGCGGATGGAGTTGCACGGGGCTACCACCTGCGTGAGGCCCACCAGCTCCAGCCACAGAAATGGAAATGCCAGTCCCTGCCCATCCCCCACCACCCTGCACCCAGAAACGGGTCCACACGCGCACAGGTACTGACCACTAGGGGGAAAGGCAGGACCCACCCCTGCACCACACCTCCCGCCCATGCTCATGGTCAGGGCTTCCACCAGATAACAGCAAGGACCCAGCGAGCTCCTGGCATCTGCAGGAGCCCCACTCTCAGGATAAAATAAACAGGCGTGGTCGCCGCTGCAAGGTACGCAGTTTTGAAAGCTGGCAAATAGAGAGGAAAAGCCAACACTTAGCAGCGACCCCTTCCAACAGCCACGTTGACTGGCTGGGGCTTCTCTGTTTCGGTACTAAGAGCCGAGTGAAGCAGACACCAGCATCCAGGCTGGCTGTACCACCTCCCACTGTGCACACCGGTGGGAAGCCAGAACACATGGCCCCACCTGCAGCCTCCAAGCGCTGGACTGACACCCATCAGGTTGGGGAGTGTGGTGGGAGCCCCACCCAGCCGCACACCCACTCCTCCCACCCTGCCAGCACCCCTGGGTTCGGGCCCTGCCAGTGCTCAAACTACCAGTTCAAACAGAGAGACGCAGAGTGCCGGTCAACAAAACTTGAACGGCCATGCAGCCAACAGCCAGGGTGCCCTGCTGAGAGACAGCTACGGCAAGGGAGGAAAGGGAGAGAGGGCAGGAGCTCGCCCACAGCCCCTCAGGGTCAGGCCCACTCATCGCCCATGGCCACAGACCGAGTGTGCAGGCCAGTCTTTCAGCACTAAGGTTCCCACTAGGATCAGTCTGGGACTCGCTTCAGGTGTGGCTGGAGAGGCCCCACCCACAGGCCCACCCTCTTCTGCAGCCACAGTGAAATCAAAAACCACCCACATCCAAGGCAAACATCAAAACCGCGCCACCCCCAGGGTGCCGATCACCCATAGCCCGGGTGCTTTCCCCGAGGGAAGTGGTCCAGCATTGGACCAGGCATGGCCTCAGCGCCAGCCGAGCGGGGTTTTCTCCAGCAGTTGCCTTGCTGCCTGCAACCCACTGCACTGGCAGCCATCCTGGGTAGGCAGTAACAGCCCCCCTGATGGAGGCCCTGGGCCACGGCGGACAGGTGTTGGGGCAAGACAGAGCCTGCTCAGTCGCCTGGCAGCCCCAAGACCTGCCTGGCTCCCACGGCAGGAACACAGCCTTGTTTGGACTACGCGTTGTGAGTGTGGCTGTGCAGCTCCCCAGGACCCTCCACACAGTGCCTGGAAGAGGCCTCTGCTGGGCCCAACCCTTGGGAAGAGGCCAGAGCTGCTGCACAAGGGCGGGGGTGTGGGCACCAGGGCCCGGAAGCAGGGGTGGGGAGACCAAGGCATGGGTGCCCGGATGTGAGCAGAGTGCCAACACGTGGGTGCAGATGCGGGCCCAGGATATGGGCATAGGCGCCAGAGCTGAGGAGATGTGGGGGGGTGTGCAGAGGTAGGCACCAGAGGTGGGGGGTGTGGGCACCAGGGTGGAAGCATGGGCACTGGGGTTGCAGATGTGGGGATGCGGCCTATCCACCCCGACTGGCAACTCTCCTGGAGCCAGAAGCCCTCTTCCTGCTCACTGGCCACACTGCCTACCCTGCCCAGTGCACCTGGGCCCACTCCAGACCTGCCGACAGTCAGGACAAAGGCGCTGGAGCGGGGGTGGAGGGGCTGACTATCCCGACCAGGTCACATCAGTGTTTCGTAGCTCAGCCTCGAGCCTCACGCCCCTGCTTAGCACACATCTCCACGACCAAGTCACCATGGCCCTTCACATCCATCACAAGCTGGCCTCCTGTGAGTGCCTGACTTTGGCAAGGGGAAGCCCTGCCCCCTTCACCCTACCAACTCCCACCCTTTGCCGCCGGCTGAGAAGCTCTCACATAAAGCTGAGGCTCAAAGGCCCAGATCACAGGGAACTTCAAGGGCACTAGGAAGCAGCTCGCTGGACTCGCACCTCCTGCAGCACCACCTGCAGAGGTGGGAGGCGGGAGAGCCGTGGGAGGGAGTGGCGCCCAGGGGAGGTGCCAGAACACACCAGGCCTCTCCCTTCCCCTTCCCTGAGGCTCAGGCCCCCTTGGGCCAGGCTGGCCAGCAACGATGTATTTTCTACAAAGACTGAAATTAGGCGGGCAGGTGCGGGCCCCCATGCCCATGCACACGAAGGAGAGTCATCTGCAGCCATCTGCCCAGCTGTAAGGGTGACCGGTCCAGGTCCTGCCAGTCTGGGATTCACACCCATCCATCACCAGCTGTCAGCATCGCCACCCACAACGATTCCGAGTCCCCGCACACCTACCTGCGAAGCAGCGGCGCCGGGCGCTCAGCTCGCTGGCCACACGGACCTCGGTGCACAGGCGCAGCATCAGCAGCATGGCCAGGATCATCACCACGCTCTGCCAGAGCAACGGGGACTCAAAGCGCCTTCCAAACCTGCAGGGAGAGCCGTGTCAACGGCGGGTTAGTGGGGGCAGGGCAGCCCTCCGTGGAGACTCTTGCCCCAGACTTGCTCCCTTAGCCCCTCCACACCTAGCTGGATGCCCAGATGTCCACCCTGCCATAGCCACGGTACCCACATGCCGGATCATCTGACCCCAGGCCCAGGAGAAGAGGGCACCCAGTCAGAGGTTCAGGGACCTCTGCCCAGCTCACCAGTTACGAGTTCTGAGCCATCTGCTGACTCCCTGGCTCTGACCTTTGGGAGCTCAAAGTGCCAGTGGAGCAGCCAGGTACTCCCAAATGTCTACTCACCCCACACCGAGACAGGGCACAGTCCCTATTTTCGAACTAAGGCCTGAGTGCCAGACCCAGGTTGAAATGGCCTCTGGCTAGGGCCTAGCTGACCCGCCCCACCCAAGGCCTAGGCCACTCTCTACTTGGAACCCTTCCCACCCTGCCTGTTGCCAGTGGTCCTGAGCTCCAGGGTAGCACCCCAGACCAGACTGGTGCAAACTTTGCCCATCGGAAGATACAGCTCTCAGGGCCCGGCATGTGCCTACAAGGGTCTCGGCAGAGTCACCCATGCTGTGACATGGCCCCAGGCCCCCACAAGCCTGCAGAGCCCCCACAGCCAAGCCAGATTCCCACTCTTGCCTAGTTCTTCATTCCTGAGTCTTCATTCCTGAGCAATGCTGTAGCCTGAGGTTCTGGCTGGGCATGGTGGCACATGCCTGTAAGCGGCAGCCTAGGAAGCTGGGATTGGGGACCAGGGATCACGGTTCAAGTCCTGCTCGGGGCAACAAAGCGAGACGTAGTTCCAAAAAAATAGCCAGGCGTGGTGGTGCATGTCTGTAATCCCAGCTACCTGGGAAGCTGAGGCTGGGGACTGCTTGAGTCCATGGTATCCCAAGCAACATGAGCCTCCAGTACCATGGGCAAAAACAGTGAGAACCTAGTCTCAACAAAAAAAGAAAAAGAAAGGGGGTTCTGGTGGCAGTGACGTCACTTGTCCTGAGGGCAAGGAGGCAGACAAGTGACAGCTCCACTTCCTGCTTGATACCTAGCAGGCATGAGCCTCCATCCTGGGCCCTCCTGAGAGCAGGATCACAGAGAGCTGGCCACAGGAGCCCTGAGGAAACACTGCCCAGCCCCCACTGAACTGGCCTCTGTGAGAAGAAATGATGTCAGGAAATCCAAACAAAACCAGTGTCTCATAAAAGCCAACCCTGAGCAGGTGTGCCTGGCCTCTCCGCGAGAGTGGCTCAGGCAGGGCCAGGCATTCTGCACAAGGGCCCCAGCCAGCAGCTGTCCACCAGGAACTCTGACCAGCCTCAGAGTCTCCCGACACCCTTTGCAGCCTGCAGGCAGCATGGCCCTGGAAAAGGGACTGCCCCCACCCCTACAGTGACTCAACAAGTACAACATCCAGGTGAGCCCCCACCCCACCCCAGGTCAAGCACATGTTGGGGGTGAGGGGGGCCCAGGTCCAGGCTCACATCATAGCAGCTCAAGGGCTGGCAAGGAGACCGAGGGGAGCAGGCCTCCTGTACCTGGGTCAGGGGATGGGGGCATCAGCCAGACACCCCCTGTGATGACGGAAGGTCCCTGGAGTCAAGGATGCTTGGGGTCACCAGGGTCATTGTTTCTCTGGGCTCCCCCAGCAATGACTTCCGCAGATACAGGAGGGGACTGAGATGGAGGACTAGGTGGGCAGGGTGGGCAGGGCAGGGCAGAGGGCCAGCCTGGAGAGGCAGAAGTGGGGTGGGAGGTGTGGAAGGAAGTTGGTAGGGGGTTGGCCTAGGCTACAGTTCCCTGAGCGACCTCTAGGGAGCCCTGTAAAAGCTGGTTTCCACTTAAAAGGCTTAAGACAGGCCATCTGGCCATTAGGGAAAAGTCACTTCCATTTTCTAAATGTTAAACAGAAATGATGACAAGAAAGATATCATGGTTTGGTTTGGGGGATCAAGATCTGAGGTTCTCTGTACACTGCACACTATCTGCTGTGAAGCAGGAGGCCTTTTAAGCACACGATGGTGAACAACTGAGTTTAGGGTGGGACAGACCAAGCAAAACAAAATTTCAGTGGCACAATTTCCCACAAAAGAAATACAGGGGACAGAATAAAATTGAAACAAAGTCCACATCGTCAGTAATGTTTAAAAGCTAATTAAAAGCTTCAGCCTATGAAGCGGCAGGGGCTAGGGATCATGGTTCGAGTCCCGCCTGGGGCCCGTAGCGAGACCTAGTTCCACAAAATAGCTGGGTGTGGTGGCGCGCACCTGTAATCCCAGCTACCTGGGAAGCTGAGGCTGGGGATTGCTTGAGTCTGTGGTACCCCGGGCAACGTGAGCCTGTAGTTACACGGGCAAAAATAGCAAGACCTAGTCTCCAAAAAAAAATTAAATAAAATAAAAGCTAATTAAAATAGGTATCATTTACTTATCAAATTGATTGTTTTCTTCCTTTAACACTAACGGTCCATGCCCATAGAAATGTGGGTCTGGGAAGCCCACCAACAAGCCTGGGACCTGTTGGTCAGAAAAGCTGGTTTAGGGGGTTCTGTATCTTTCCCCCAGAGAGACACATATTGCAGAGAAGTTGTCGTGTTTCACCAAATCCGAAAAACACCTCTACAGGGAACAGCTTCTCCACATCTTCCAAATGACAGAGAATAACAGCTCAAGGAGAAAGAGGTTGTGGAGCTACTCCTGCTATGGAGCTATTCCCCCTGTGGAGACAGTCCCTATGTGAAGCTACTCCCTCCACATGGAGGTTCTCCCTCTGTGGAGTAACGCCTCTCCAGTGCTATACTAACATCTGTATCTTGTGCCACTACATTTCCGATACAATGTCACCACATTTCCTAGGAGCAGAGGCCTCTAGCTACATTGTTGCCACATTTGCTATGATTCTGCCTTATCCCTGCGGTGACAGTCCCCTCATTTCCCAGTGTCCCAATGTCTGATAGAGGGCTTGCCCCACAGGGATGGGGCTTGAGAACCATCTCCATGAGCATAGGAGGCTCTGGGTGAGAGGGCCTTCTCCGGCAGCACTCTTTACACACCTGGCACCTCCCTCCACTTCTCCACACCATCCCAAGCCTGCAGCTGGCAGCTGCCAGGAGCACTGAGGCCTTTTCTCAGCTTCCGACACCATGGGGCCAAGCCCTGCACATCAGCATTGTGGGGTGCAAGCTGCCACATGCCAGTTTTGCAAAAGGGTGACTGGATGCAACAAACGGATATCAGAGCCCAGGGCACACACAAAGCAGCTGCCATCAGCAGGGCCTGGCCCTGAACACAGCTCTTCAAGGGACTCCCAGGCAGAAGGCACCAGACCCAGCAGATCTGGGAATGGTTCTGCAGACCTCTGCTCCCCATCCCTACCTCACAACACCTGTGTGGGTGGGCCCTCCACCCCTGCCCCGTGGAGGGCCAGCCCTTACAGCACCTGCCGCTTGCCAGGCATATGGGACCCCTCAAACACAACAGGGTGCCAGCATGAAGCCAAGGACAGAGGGTACAAGAACAGTTAGCAAGGGGATGGAAGGAGCACCTGTGGACACAGAACAGCAGGGTCTCAGAGCCAGGTGGCAGGTTCGAGTCAGTCACACATCCAGACCAGCTGGCGCTGGCTGGGCCTCTCCACAAGGACCACAGGTAAGGCCACGTGTGAGAAGCAGGGCCAGCACCCCTGACCACCACTGCAGGCCCTGCCATCCCCACCCCACACATTCCCAAATCTTTTTGGCACCAGTTGGGTGGCCCTGCGTCTGCGAGGTACCTGAGCTCCTGGTCATCTGGGAGGGCTCAGGGTGCAGGAACAGGGCGTGCAGACCCCACTGTGGGCAGACACCAGTGCTGCAGAACCAGCTGCACCGCCCCAGGGGCCCGAGAGGGGAAAGTCCTGCCCTTGTACCCAGGGCCACTGAGCCCAGGGGTGCCGACAACATGACGTTCAAGAAGTTGACCTGAATGTCTGGCTCTCTGGACCAGAGACTCAGATGGAGATTAGGGCTTTTTGGGTTTTTTCTGCACCTTTGAACAAATAGTCTTCTGGAAGGAAAAGGCCTCTAAATGGAACTTTTTTTTTTTTAAATGAGATGGCAACCGAGACACAGAGACACCACCCGCTGTCCCCAGTCAGGTGAACCCACAGCATGAACACAAATGTAGTTTCCTAGTGCTGAGCCTCTAGGTTTCCCTGGCCAGTAGACCATCAGGCCATCCCCCTCCAGCCCTCAGGTTATACTTGCTCCACCAGAGGCTCTAGGTAGAACAAGGAGGAGCAGCCACAGCACAGCAGGCCGCCCTGGGAGGCAGGAGCGTCCCCAGGTGAGTTGACAGACACCAGCCAGACCCACGGGGATGTTAAAGGCCAAAATGGCCACACCTGGGGGACTCGGGGCTGGTGATAACGGCTGGACAGATGCACAGGTAGATTGAGGACCCCAGGGTAAGGGGAGCTCCCACCTGGGTGGTGGTGATGAGATGATGGCATGAGGCACCTGCCCAAGCTTGCTGGAGCTTGTCGGATGCACACGCCACAGGGCTGCACTCACTTGGTGTGAACATGAGTCAATGAGCAAAACACAGGAGCAAAGCCAGGCACGGTGGTGCGTGCCTGTAAGCTTCAGTCTATGAAGCGGCCGGGGCTAGGGATCGCGGTTCGAGTGCCGCCTGGGGCCCGTAGCGAGACCTAGTTCCAAAAAATAGCTGGGCGTGGTGGCATGCGCCTGTAATCCCAGCTACCTGGGAAGCTGAGGCTGGGGATGGCTTGAGTCTGTGGTACACCGGGCAACGAGAGCCTGCGGTTCCATGGACAAAAATAACGAGACTTAATCTCAAAAAAAAAAAAAAAAAACAGGAGCAAGCCCACAGCCACCAGGGAGCTGGAGGCCCAGCCCCGACACCCCTGAGGAGACATGCCTGGGACCATGAGGAGAAAAGCCAGTCCCAGACTTCTCTGCCTGAGAACAAGGCTGAGACCATGCCATCTCCTCTGAAGAGGTGCCCTCTCAATGCCAGCTGGCTTCAGCACCTTTTCAGTGAATTTCAATTTTCTCACCAGAGCACAAGTGACAATAAGAGGAAGTGGGGCTGGGAGGAGCGAGAAAAAAATAGTCTCAAGAATTTCCCAGAAAGTGGACTTCCTATTTAAGACAACAACAACAACCACCAAACCCTCACATGCCATAATAGTAGGGGGCAGGGAGGGCCACATGCCCCACCTTGCGGCCACCCTCCAGGACCACTAACTGGCTGTGGCACTCACCGGCCACACGGCCAGTCTTCTCTCCCCTCCTGCTGAGCCCAGGTCAGCCACAGGGCGAGGCCCTTGAAATCAGCGTCCAGGACAGACGCTGAGCACCTTCAGGTGACCCTCGGGGCTCCGACTAGAACCTGCCTTATTTCCAGGAAAATCAATTAGCTCCTTCTCAGAAAATGTGACCACTTTACCCTGCCAACCCTTCAGAAACCCCGTCCCCCAGAAAGCCACCGCTCCCAGAGCTCTCTCCCTAACCACCCTCCTCCTCGGAGCCTGTTCAACTCACCAGAAGAGGATCCGCAAGATGTTAGCCACCAGGAGCACCAGGCACACGTAGGTGGAGAAGCCCTCAGCGTTCTGGGTCCTCCTGATGTCCCTGTACTGGGGGATGTAAGGCACCACCCCTCCGAAGACCATGGCCCCAGCTGCCCCCCAGGATACCAGCTGGTGCAGTGGGACCAACAGCCAATCCAAGCCTTGCGCTGCCATGCTGAGTAACCAGGGTGCCCTGCCAGCGGGCGGACGTCCACCTGGCCCAGGTCCCTTGGGCTGTCACCGCGTGCAGGCTCGCAACCGGACTGTCACCCCCACATTGCCGTGGCCACTTTATGCAATCTTCCACCATCCGAGCCTGGCAAAAAAGGAAAACAGGCAAAGAAGTGGAAGCAGGGGCCTGCGGCGGTGAGGTGGCGCTGGACTCCGGGGCGAGGCGCCCCACTGAGGTTCTGCCCGCCTGACAGGCGGCAACGCCGGGCGGCCGCGTGCGCACCGGCATCCGCGGGGGACCAGGGGCTGGGCCCCGTGCGGGGAGAGTGGCATTGCAAGGCACGTAGCCTGGGGATGTGGGGCTACGGACGCCGGGCATGGGGGATCCGCGGGAAGCACAGCGTGCCGTTCTGTCCGCAGAAGGGTGGCCGGATCCAAGCGGGGATCGCCCGGCCGGATAAGGGACACCCGGTCAGGGGACCGGGATGCGCACTGCCGGTGGGGGGGCTGTCCGAGACGGGGGGAGGGGGGGCG
>PVHY01016585.1:0-33861 GCA_004024945.1 Uropsilus gracilis
AAACACATGTCATTTGCAGCAACCTGGATGGAACTAGAAAGACTCATATTAGCAGAAATAAGTCAAAAAGAAAAAGAGAAGTACAGGATGGTCTCACTTATATGATGGATATAGGGAAAAACAAACAAACAAATAAGAAAAAATGAAAACAACCAATGGGACTGAACCATGGAGCGAGAGAGGAGGAGGGGGAAGAAGGCGGGTCAGGTGAACAACAGGCCAAACAACCAACAACTGAACATCAACTTAGCCAACCAACAATTTGCAGAAAAATGGGAGAAGGAGTGACTGAAGGGGGGGATACAGAGGGGGGATATGGAGGGAGGAGGAGGGATCAATTAATGCACAATTGTGACAAATCAATAAAAAAATTTAAAAAAATAAAAATAAAAAAAAAACAGTCTTCAACACCTTTAGTCATCTGCTCTTCATATATTTCTTCTCTGTTCTTCTTACATCTAAGGCTTAAATTAAACAGTAGTCATGCTATACTAGGTTTCACTAAATTTTTGGAATGTTTGAAAATTTGCATAACAAAATATGAAGTAAGATAAAAATCAGCGCTAAATCAATGAACCTAGAGTAGACTGTCTTCAAGTATCTGCTATGTAACTTTGCACTTTTTTCTGTTTCAATCCTTTATCATCCCTTTAGCTTTCCATGCTATTCTGGACATTACTTTCCTGATCTGTTTTTTATTTTCTAATTCTGTCCTTACCACCCCTGACTCTCTATAGCCAGACAGGTCTACTGTCTTATTAATTGTGGCTATGGAAGCTCTAAAATAGTGCTACTAACAGAACTGAACAAAATGTCAGAAATAGAGGTAAGCTAATAAGATAGTCAGTGGTCACATTCAGCTAAGAGCAAATGGAAAAGTGAACATTTTCATTCACTTAAATCAAAATAGCTACATGCAGCTAACTGATTATCTACTGGACAGTGAGGTTCTATAATTAGTTTGATTTTTGTGGAAAATTTTTTCACTATTTCAGTCTCTTATTTTCTGTAGATATTTTTCAGGCTTGTCATTTATTTACTGAAAAATAATATAAAGTTGGTTTATAATCTGCATTTTCTGATTCCAACATATAGAGTCAGAAAGCTAGCCGGTACTTTTTCCCCCACAAGTTTTCAGTCATGTCTATTTTTCCAGATGTATCTTTTTCCATCTGTATCTTTTGCTGCGCCGCGGTTAATGGTTTTGACAAATTTCTGGTGGAGGCTCCCTGAGGCCTGAGCAAACTTGTCCGCATCCATCAAAGTGGCAGTTTGCTTCTGCTGAGCACCTAAGGGCCTGTCCATGGAAGATGAGCTCAAATCAAGGCCGTGGCCACTGAGACCAGTGAATACCTCTGGGGGCCAGAAGGTAGGTGTGCAATGATGCCCATCCTCACAGTCGTCTTTATCTTCTGGTTTAGCTGTGATTCAATCTGCTCCTAAGACGCTGGTTCTGGAGTTCTGGGAATCCAGCTTGATCTCAACAGGCAGGCTCAGGAGACTTGCAGTCTTTACACTCGTCCCCATACCTTTCCCCCTTGGCACCCCTGAGCAAAAAGTTACACCCACGTTCTGGCAAATGTTCTTGTGCCCAAGAGCTTTCTCTGCACCTCTTATCTCTCTGAGCAGACTCAGAGAGTCTGTCCATCAAAGGCAGCCTGGAAGGAACAGGAGAGATGGGGAGACGAGGGAGGAGATCACAACGTCACAGGTAGGTCTGCAAAGGTTTCCCCAGTCAGTGCTGTTCACTCAGAGAACAGAGGCATGAGGGAGTCAGAGAGACTGGAAAGGTGGCCAGAGAGCACCTGCCCACCTACACTGGTGCCACCTCTGCATCCATCCTGCCCATCATCCATCTACCCCATCAGCCCAGACCCCCAAGGTCATCTCTGAGGATGGGCATCACCTGCAGCGACATCATAAAAATAGTAGGCACTTAATAAATGCCTGTGAAAATATTTATAAAACTACTTTGTGTTAAGGGACACCTGTACTTGGATGTTTATCGCAGCACCAGTTATAAATGCAAGGACATGGAAACAACCCAGATGTCCCAAGACAGATGAATGGATGGAAAAGATGTGGCCTACATACACAATGGACTATTACGCATCAATTACAAATGACAAATTTGACGAATTTACGATAACATGGATGAACCTAGAAGAAATCATATTATCAGAAACAAGTCAGCAAGAAAAAGACAGAAACCAAACGGTCACTAATATGTGGGATATAGCAAAAACAAGCCAAAGGCCAGGAGGAAAATTCAAAATAAGGTAACAACCAAACCAAAGTAGACAACTGGGGACACAGGGGAAGATGGGAGGGAGGGAGGGTGATGGGTGACCCCTGGAAAATACAAAGATGTGAAATATATAATATATACATATAAATTATTTATTTAAAAAATTAAAAATATTTTATGTTGTAATAACTACAAATAACCATATGTATAAATAGATGTATATCTGTGTGGCATATAATATGAATACTTACCATTAGCCAGGATTTTGGCTAATGCAAAGCTGAGGAAAATATTATGAAAAAAATAAGAGGAGGTAAATAAACGCTGTTCCTGGGCTTGTATTTGCTCAGCCCTGTAAGCAAGTCTAAACAGCCACCCAGCCTCAGGATCATCTGTTGCCCATCTTCTTCAAATGACATATTTAGGAGTAATTTCAGCCAAAGAATGGTCAGATTACTGCCAAGTTTATTTCCTCCTGTGGCTATGTTGGACATGAAGTTCTGTACGAAGTTACTCTGAGAGTAAAGAGAGAGAATATTATTTTCTTCTTGGTCTTTTCATTATTTTCCTAGTCCCTTAGAGAGCAATTAACTGGGATTCTGCTCTTCTTTTCCCTAACTTTAATTTCCCCCTCCTCCCAGTTCCTTCCAAATCCCATTTACATTATTTCCAGGTATAAGTGAAAAAGTTAAGGAGAACAAAATAGTGATCAAAATTTAATTTGTACTAATTCTTTCATGATACAGATAAACTATAGTCAACTCAATTATTTAGGATTGATAATTCAGTTTGGGGATTATTTCAGGCCTCTTGTGTTTTATCTTTCTGTCTGCCTTCTGGCAATTGTGCTACTCATTAAAAAGCTACCCTATAGGGAGGAAAAAGAAACAAACCCCAAATCAGCCTGGATACCAATTAACAACTCTAGTGGTAGTGAGGATACTGGAATCACTGCAGTCACAGCATTTAAGAAAAAAAAATTACATGAAAAATCTTATACTCACTTTCTCCCACCTGCATATGATTTCTTACGATCCCATGTCATTCTCATTGACTTACAAGAGACATTTCGAGAAAAGAAAACTCTTTCACTTAAAATGTCAAAGTCATTTCAAACTCCAATTCAAACCCATTCCACAAAATGGGTTTCATAGAGCTCAGCTGTGAGCTCTATGAAAACCAACAACCAATAGGTTGTCACAATCAAGTAGAATCCCAGAGCAAGAAGGAGTCTTCAGACAGGTCAAGGTAAAGAAGCGTGAACAGATCGCTGTTCTGACTGCCTGGAATGTATCTAGTATCTTTGTTTAATGATCTACTGAGGCTTTTGTCTTGGGCTCTCTTGGCCCTGAATCAAGATGTAGGCTTAAATCTATAAAATGAACGTAACACTTTTATGCAAAAGGACTCTAAGAAAAAACACTGGCGACATCACCCAAGCAACAAATGGACTGCAAACTCCCTGCCCGCATGTCCTGACATGGCTCCCACCACTTGGCACTTCTTAGCCCAACTGAGAGCTTTGCTAACCCCTTGCTTCCCACACTGGAGGCAGGAGACGCTGTAGGTATCTCCAGGGCAACCAAGTCCATGTCAGGTCTGTAAACCCTTAATGTGCTCAGCCTTCCTCTTTCCCCTGGGACTCAGGATGCATGTGGATAACTTCCCACACCAGGGATGCTTTGGCATGGGGACTGTGCGAGTGTGGGTGGAGCGACTAACAGTTACAGATGCACAACCGAAAAGTGTGACTGGCAGCGTTCAGGCTCCTTGTCACCTGACAGCAGAGGAAGGTGTAGGGCTTCTTGATTAGTGTTGGGAGCAGACTAGCCAAAGTCACCTCATTTTGCTTAAAACCTCCATGTTGAAGCCAGAGTCCTCTCGCTGCCGTCAGTGGAAAGGACCCGCCATGGCTGGTGGCCCCACATCCTGCTTCTGCCTCCCCTGATTCCTGGTTGTTCCTGACAACTGTCTTGTCCACCTGATAGATGATGGACACCAGCATTGTCCTCCTGATAGATGATGGATGTCAGGACTACTGGAAGTGATGGCAACGCATCCCACCATCATGGGAATGTGGGAACATGTCCTACACCTGCTTACTGCCTTCACAATAGGGGACGGTGGTGGTTTTACCCTCAAAAAGGTTGTCACAGAGACTGCTTGGGGTCTCTCTTGCCTAGCTGGCTTGGGGACCCTGGTGCACCAGCAATAAACCTGCAGCCTTGAACTTCACTCGGAACCTTGTGTCTGGTCGAGCAGCCCAAGAATCACAACATAGAGGAAATGTGACTTGAGAATCTGGCCCGAAGCAGTCGGACCACGCCAGTGTCACCACAGGCTTCATTAAGTGTGGTACAGAATCGCAGTGTGGGAGTGAAGCTATAGGGAAATGATTTTGTTCAATCTAATGATTCTCAAAATGAAGAAACTGAGGCTTCCAGAGAAGGAGTCTCCAGCTCAGCACTGGCCCCATCCACCTCCTACCAACAGGCTCCCTGAGAAGAGGCCAACAGCATGGCCTGGCTTGCTCACCACAGCGAGGACATATCCACGGCCACCAAAGAGATGCCAGCCATGCAGGGAGCCGCCTTCCGAGCTGGAAAATAAACAACAGACTTGGGGGGAGTGGTGGCCTCTTGGCCTGAAGCCTGTGCCCGTTTATATGGTGTGGAAACCCCGCTGTGTTTATATATGGTGTGGAATGGTTATATGGTTATATGGTATGGAAACCCCTCTGATTTCCAGAGGCCATCGCAGCGCTCACTGGCTTTCTACATTCCCAGAAACTAATTGACACAAGAACCTGCATGGACTGGCTCCACGTGCCCCTGAGAAGCGCTTGCCTTGGTAAGCCTGCTATTGATGCGGAGATTGCACCCAAATGGTTCTTCTGTGGTGGGGAGAAGGCTTGGGAAGGTGGCATAGTATAAGGAAAGGCGATCCAGCTCTTCGCAATGCTGCCAACTTCTGCTATTTATCTTGGCCTTCGCGTAAAAGCAACAGAAGCACAATAATGACCATGTGTTAGTAACAGGTAGTCCAACCCTATTCTGATGTGAAGGGAGCTTCCAAGTTAGGGATCCTGTTTATAGACATCTACATATCGACTAACTGAATACTTGTACGAGAATCCAACACTTAATCCATACGATCCCTTTTAAAATCCCTCAATTAAAGTCAGTAAGAAGAAGTCAAGTTGTAGAAGTGGAGCCCCAGAGGCCTGATAAAATCACCTGTCATGTCATAGAGAAGTCAGGTCTCATTTGGAGGGAAGAAGGTTGTGATTTCATAAACCACCTTGACAATTTAAATGGAACTGAAATTGTTACTGCTCAATTTGGTCTGTTTTAAAGATCAGATACATGACTTTTATGATCTCATAGACATGTGAGACAGCTGTCTTTCTAAAACCCTCGTTTTTGAGACAGAGATAAAATATAATCCAGAAGCTAAGAACATAAACTGAGAGGAACTAGTACAATCATATTCTAGCTTCTGTCATTCCTCATGCATCTCCCTCAACTGGCTTAAACAAAGTAAGCCTTTTAATCCTTTTACAATCCTTTAAAATAAAATGTCTTGAAATCAGAATAAATTAATCCTACAAATTCAGTTTAGAATTTTCACATATGTCTTTGATTGGAAGGATTATTTTACTGAGTATCTTTTCACGGGATGAAAGAGGTTAAATACTTAATGTTTGAATGACTCCTTTACAGTCATGAGGCAGGACCAGGTTTGAAAGAAGCTTGAAGACCATCTGCTGGTGGTGGTGCTCTTGAGGGGCATTCGGGGGGCAACTTTGGGGTGCCCTGCTTCAGTGCACTGCTAGGGACCCCTCATTACACCCAGGATATTGTCCAGATCTTCACCGAGAGAGAACTGCAACCTTAAAACAAAATCCCCCATCACGATGCCTTCTGTTTCACCACTCGGTTTTTAAAATAAAAAAGGAGGGTGGGGTGGGTAAAGTGTATCCATCTATCAAAAGATTCAACCATTAACCTGTGAACTGAAAATTAGCAATGAAGGCTCATGTTGATGCCTCCATCCACCTGGTGGATTTATTGCCCTCATTAAGGGCCTAATGATCTCGATAGAGCATTTTCAAACACAGGATTTGTTTTAAAGAATAAAGGAAGCAAATCGGTCTTAACGCTTCCTCAAGAAGACGTCTACATAAAGGCTTCGCGAAAGAACAGAATTTAGGAATTTACACAAATGTATCCTAAGATCTTCACTTTACAGAAGGAAAAAGAATGAGGTGCCCATCATCCTGGGGTGGAGGAGGGGTGCGGTAGGGTGGGAGAGGGTTGGAGGTGGGGATAGGGTGCCAGAACATACTCAGAGGAGCCAGGGACCAGCTCAGGTCACACCCCTCACAGGCATCTCTGAGCAGCCGGAAGAACGAGACCCAGATCAAGCACATCGGAAGGCAGGCCAGAGAATACAAATAGATGCGGTGATGGTCTCAGATTCGTGCAGTAGCCATAGCCAAATACCAAAGCTGCTGCAGCACTGACAAAACTGTCACTAATAACACAGCTTTGAGTGGAAACAAACCAGATAGGAAAACAAGAGTCAGGGATCTGGAGCCAGTGGCTCATTCCTCTGAGCTCTGTGCTTTCATCCGTGATTGGGTGGCCTGGCTAGTATCCTAACGTTTACCAGTCCCAAGTATAAAGGTAAGTAAGGTAGGGTAGCATTTCTCAGGTTGCTGCTAAAACACAGGTTATCTTCTGTTCAATGTTGAATGGGGGGAGGGGGAAGAGGAGGAGGAGGGGAAGGAGTAGGGGAGGGGGAGGAGAAAGAGGGGAGGGTCCAGAGGGAAACCAGAGCTGCCCCGTCTCTTCCCATGCTGCCACGTGCACCTCCCAACAGCCACCGCCTGGCTTCTCTCCCACAAGCCACCGCTGCCCCATCTCTGCCCACATGTATGCCCAGCGCCCTCTCTCAGCACCTGTCTGTCAGATGAGTGAAAGAAAGAGGCACCGGCACCTCTTTCTGCCACGGCCACGAGGCCCACGCGCCTGAGACACACGCTGTCACGCCAGCCCCCTCCTCCTCCAGAGCCGGCAAGGCCTTCACCTTTGCTGCTTGAAGACCGGCTGGCTTAGCTTTCACCCTGTCCATTCCCATCAAGTTCAAGTTCCCTCAACCGTAGGATAACGTTGATGTCCCTTTCTGCCCCGGGCCTGTGGATGAATGACTCCTCCTGCGGAGGCAGCGACAGGCTGTGGGCTTCCTTGGGGGTGGGGAGGCGGGGCGGCAAGCTCTTCCAGGCCTTGCCCCAGGCAGGTGTAAGGGGGAGTGGCAACAGGTATGCAGCTGCTGACATGGAACCGGTGAGGGAGGATAAAGACCCTCAATACACACATCGCCTGGGCCGGGCGCAAAGAAAAGCAGGGACTGAGTCACTGCATACAGGGCTGGGACATCGGCCAATTGACAGCTTATCACAGGCTCGCACCTGCAGCCTCACCGAGGGCGGGGAGCCCAGATCCCAGGTCAGAGATGCCTCCTAAGAGAGCAAGGCACCCCTCCCTGGTCCAGGGGGAGGAAGGCCACAGGGGCCTGACACCGATCCCACAGCAGAGCTACACACCCAGGGAGAGGAGATGAGCTGCAACAGCCATCTGCAGGCCCCTGTGCCCATCAAGGAAGCGCCTGGCTGACGATGGCTGGAACAAGGCCCCCCCCTCAGCCCCCGACCAGAGCCATCAGGCAAAAATGCACAGAGATCAGATTGGAGACGACAGGCAGCAAGGAGGAGGTACTGATGAGCAGGGACTGGCTGCCTGTCTCAAGGTTAAGACTGACAACCTAAGCGGCACAGTCGGCTTAGGCCACGCAGGCACGCAGACCCTCACCCAGGAAAAGGACACAGCCACCGCGAAGGAAGAGACCAACAGGTTAAACACAGACCAACAAACAGCAAAGAGAGAGGAGTTTGAGTGACCAGGGCAGGGGTCAGAAGAAGGAGGGAGCTAGTTCCAGGGATCCCAGCACCGTGCACAGATGACTAATGCTGTAAGAAATTTAAAAATATATATATATGTGTGTCTATATTAATATCTATTAATTGAATATTAGAAATATTAAAAAAGAAAAAGGGACTCTTCCTACCTGAACATGGGCTCGCTGCAGTCTTCTCTTGCAGCATGCCTTTAACTGGATACAGTAAGTGTGAGAAACAGGTCCAACAGGTCATTTTTCTAGGCCACTTCAACACAATTACCTCAAATTAGCATTTTCGTGCGCTTGTCAGAGGCCGTGATGGCTCCTATTCACCATCCGGGACATTTGCTGTGTAGCCACAAAGCAGCTGCGAGCCAGGCCGCACGGGGCCATCGTCCACCAAAAGCCAAGGCTAAGGGGCACGAAGAACAGGGATAAGAGGCACCTCGAAGGCATCTTCCTGGCATGGGAGGGGAAAAGGACATACCATGTGTCAGTAGGACAGGCCGAAGGAAAAGCAACCCCGCCCCCAGTCCCCCAAAATTGTCACCAACGCATGACCACAAAAACCGGGTTCACCTTTGTTCTCAGTAGTTCAGGCTGGTTGTGATGATCCTCTGGCAGACACGGCTTCACCCCAGGGCTGGGGGAGTCTGCACAGCTAGCAAAGCTCTCAGCTCAGGACTGGCTCCTTGAGACTCTGCTAATGTTCTGGGATAGGCAAGAAAAGGGACTTTCTGGTTAAGTGAACCTGTTGACCCATTCTTCATCCTCCTTCCCCATATTCCTTCCTTCCTCCCCCTCTCACCTTGTGTAAACGTATGTGTGTGCATGCGAGCATGGGTACCTTGCAGGACACGCTGTCTTTACACAACTTGAATGTTGTAAAATTCAGTCAAAATACTCTTATACCCAGAGATTCTTCAGTAACTCAGTCTTTATGACAAAGACCAGCTACCACTGGGAAGGCAATGGGTGAAATACACTGCACAATGAAGCGATGTTTCAAAGAACAGGAAATTACAGGCATATGTAGCTCACATGCACACATGTGGGCTTTCCTGTACGTACACCCCCCTAACCCTCAAAGGCAGCGGCCAAGGCAGGAAACAGCGGGGCATTTTTCCCAAGTGCCACATTCCGTACTGTCAGTCATCCCCATGGTATTCCCAACCACCCCCCACCACCTCCCACTCTTCAGAAGACAGAAGTCACTAGAAATAAACACCTTGTCTAACAAACACACCTTTTTAAAAAATATATATATATTTCACATTTTTGTATTCTCCAGGGTTCACCCACCACCTCCTCTTTCTGACTGCTCCCTCTTAACCCCCCCCCCAGTTGTGTATGTTAGTTTGGTTGTTGACTTGTTTTGACGTTTCCTCCTTTTGTTTGTTTTCCCTGTGTCCCATGTATTAGTGAAATCATTTGGTTTCTTTTTCTTTCTGACTTGTTTCTGCTAATATGGTTTCTTCTAGGTCCATCCATGTTATCATAAATTCATCAAATCTGTCATTTTTAATTGATGAGTAATACTCCATAGTGTATAAAGACCACATCTTTTTCATCCATTCATCTGTTTGGGGACATTTGGGTTGTTTCCATGTCCTCGTAATTATAAATACGCTGCAGTAAACATCCTAGTACAGGCGTTCCTTTGTATAAGTGTTGAGGTCTCCTTGAGTAGATTTCCAGAAGCGCGATTGTTGGGTCAAATGGTAGATCCATCTTCATTAGTTTGAAGGGCCTCCTCACACCTTTCCACAGTGGTTGGACCAGTTTACATTCCCACCAGCAGTGTAAGAGTGTTCCTTTCTCTCCACCTCCACGCCAGCACTTGTTGTTGCCCGTTGTTTTGATGTGGACCATTCTGACTGGTGTCAGGTGGGATCTCATTGTGGACAAACACACATTCTAACTTGCCTGACTGCTCCTTGTCCTCAAGATAAATCCAGCTCTTGTATCCGTGCTCTTCAAGACCAAGCCTCTGTTGTGAGTGCTGAAGCAGCTGCTGTGTCTCCATCTCGGCCCTAAGCAGCCGTCACCTCCACCTCTATCCTGACGCTGCTCAGGTCACTGAACCTGACAACACTCAGAGCCTCTAGCACCTCCAGTTCTCTTTCCCCGGCATTCCCTTCTCGTCGTTTTCCTGCCTTCTCTTAAATAGTTATGCTTTCTAAGGATGCAATCAAGACTTCTATTAGATGCTCGCTTTGGAAATGTCACCATCTCCCAGGCTACAAATCATGCAAACTCAGGTTCTTCCCTGCTTGCACAGCCGTCCAGAGCTGGGACCCACAGAACCCACTGCCCAATGGCCATTTCCCCCTAACGTCCTAGACACACATCACAGCACATGCCTCATGCCATGTCTCAGGCCTCCTGCAGAGTGCTGGGCTCTGCTGCATGGGCTCGCCCTGCCCTGGCACCTGGACGCCACTCACAACACCCTTCTTTCTCCTCAGTAGCTCACATGTACTCCCGACCCTCCTTCCCCTCCCCACGTGCTGTGCTTGACCACATGCCTCTGCCTGGAACATCAGCACCTGCTCTGACCTTGCCGGGTACTCTGCCCACTTACTGTTGCAAGCCGAATGCAGGGTGCAAAGAAAGGATGGATGAGAGAGATGGCTTAGCTAAGGCAGCTAAGGATTGATCGGAAGTAATGAACCAGACGATGATTTATTAAGCAAATAAAAGGATATTTATAAAGAACAGAGTGCAATTTACGATGAATCTCAAAGGGAGGCAAAATGGTGAATGCGTAATAAAGTTGGTTAGCAGGTTATCTATCCGTTTCTGTGAGGTTACTGGGGGCAAAGGGATCACCCACAAAATGATTGCTATCTCTCTTTAAGGAATGTTTTCTTAGGTTAACATTGGAGAGATGGCAACGCTTATCACTCTTCAGAGGTATTTATACTCATCCTGTCTCTACTTTTCTGGGGACAGATAAGTAGTAAAATAAGGTGTTCCTCATTTCACAGCTTGAGCCCAGTCTGGTCTGTGATAGCACCCGACACTTACTTCACAGTCTCTGTGATCTGTGCACACCACGGACCCTGGGTGTAGACAAGGTCACTCAGAGAAGGAACACACAGTGAAAACTGCCAAGCAGACAGACATGCCAAATGTCTTAGGTGAGCTGGGCCACGAGAACCTCTGTCCACGGGGCTATATGTGGACTACAGAGATGATGATTGTTCTTCAGAATGATCCACCATTAAACAACGGGGAAGGTAGACCTGCGTTGACTGCATGGGAGGGTTCTCTCATGGCCAGTGAGACCACACGTGAGCCCGTGCTTACAGCCATACCCAGGCTGGCCTCTTGGACATTGCTAAAGTGGATCCTCCTGGACTATGTCCTAGTGTTAATGATAAGGTGTGCTACCCCCGTCCATTGTCTCGTTTAAGATTGCAGATTTTAAGGACAGATGCTAAAATGTGAGAATGACCTTAGTTGGAATTTCCCTTTAGGGAGATGCAGGGGGAGAAAGAAGTGAAGTGGTCAAGGTGAGGCAGATATTTTGGAAGGCGGGAAATCAGGATATATAAGGGGTGTGCAAACAAAGAGAAGGATTTTAATATATGGAGATCAGATAGAGAGAGAGGTCTAATGGAGAGGAAATGGGAATCGGCCATCTTGTAAAGATGTGAGCCATGTGAGCTTGGCCATGTGGCCACCAGGGGCCTGCAACTCTTGGCTGACCCAGGCTAGCAGCAGGTGTGCTGAATACAGTTAAGGAGTTTGCAGATCAGAACTCCGTGTTGGAGTTTGTTTTGCTGAGTTTAACTTGTGTCTGCGAGAGGCCGTGCAAAAGACAGGTCTGAGAAGAAAGTGAACTTTGCTGGTTCGGCACCGTGGAGTTCCTGCTACCTGAAGGTGACAAGGGGAACACAGCGTGGAAGACAAGGAGGAGCAAGCCAAGGGAGCAGCCAAAGGAACATGCCTTCAAGTGTCTGGAGATGGACTCTGACTGGACATTGGTGAGATGATCAGGAATGAGATACTGAGGATTTTGGGGCAATCTGGGAAAGGACTTTGGACAATACTGAGAAAGGTTTTGGACAATATTAAAGTAACCTGAGTCTTACATATTTCTTTTGTAGTTATTAGAATAATTAGAAATCACTTTGTTAGAAATAAATTAGTCTGCACTGATAGTCTTGCATTGGTTTGGTATTTTGGTTGAGAAGGTTGGGGATGGTGTTAAAAACCCACAAGTGGAGAGTTTAAACTGTGTTTTTAAGTTTTTCTTTTTAGGTGTAAAAGAGGGAAAGAAAGCAGAAAAAAGCTGGTAGCTGATGTTTGCCTATCAATAGTAGCCAGGTACAGTAAAAATGCTAATAGCCTACTTGTATCCTGCTTTGTAGAGAGAAGCAGGCAAATAGGTGTATCCAGTTAAAGTTAAAGTCAAAAAGTCTTCATTATACCCTGTTTCATTACCAGGGTGAGACATCACAGGGCGGCACTAACTGCATCTATATTTAGCATAAACAATCACAGATTCTATCAATGACACTTCTATTTTGAATAAAAAAAGAAAAGAAAAACTTGGAGATGTTTGTGAAACTTATTTCCCACCAAGTTGTCAAAAGTATGAATCATTAGTTATGTGTCTTGTACAAATTATAGACCCAGCTTAAGGAAGATATGATGCTTCAG
This sequence comes from Uropsilus gracilis, assembly GCA_004024945.1. Lineage (NCBI taxonomy): Eukaryota > Metazoa > Chordata > Mammalia > Eulipotyphla > Talpidae > Uropsilus > Uropsilus gracilis. The sequence continues at coordinate 12,881 of PVHY01016585.1, forward strand.
ATGTTCGTTTTTTAGATTTAGTCCATTTTTCCACCTTTATCAAAGAAAACCAAGAAAAAAAATGAAAGGAAGTTTCTGTCACTTATCTCTGTCTTACACATTTTTCCGTAGTGTTTCTGTGTGAAAACTCATACTTCAAAAATGTGGTTTCACTTTGACAAAGCAAATCAAAGCGTGCAAGGTAGTACACCCCACAGCGTAGCAATGGCGTGCACTCCCAGCCAAGCCACACACCTCCGTGGTTCCCAGCAGGGCTCAGATTCACTCCTGGGAGTGACAGGGCTGGAAGAAGATGGCTAAAGCGAACAAAGTGGTGGGCAGGAGGAGAGGGCCTCCTCCTTTGAGGGAGCAGGGTGCTCATCATTCCTTCTGAATGCAAACACCGCACTCTGACCCCAGACCTGGGGCTGCCTGACCACTGCCTTTGAAGACACCCAACCTTTGAAACCACACACGGATTCATTCCAGTTGGGTCAACAACTGAAATGCGATTGCTCCACTGCCTGAAGTCCAATTTCCGTGATAAAGTTGAAGTTACAATACAGTCACAATAAGAAATGCCCCCGATGTCGAAGAATAACCAGGAGATTAGAATTAACACTGAGTATGCAGATCTCTCAGCTCTAGGCCTAAAAAGGTGAAATTCAAACAGAGTTCCCATTTTCCCTACCCTCGTATTTCATAGAAAAACAGAGCTGTGAAATTTATATATAAATAAATTATTAAAAAAGCATTGATACTATTAAGCAGAAATCTTTAGAGTTCAAAATAGCAGCAGATGGCTGAAACTCTTGTATAACATTCTTTGATTAAATTTACTGTCAAAACAAAAAAACGAAGTGTTTAGTGGCAGCGCTGCTATCAGAACTTCCAGAAGCCACTCTACTTTGCATTTTCTGTTCTGATAAAGACAGTTTCCCACAAGCTGCATGACAGCGCTTAGCTCTCTAGTAAAACCATCCTTCTGTGGAAGCGAAAAGGGAGTTGAAAAATGAGAACACAATGCACAGCCCACTTCTGAAACACAACAGCCCCCTCTCCGTTGGTCACATGGTCTGCATGCTTGTCACTCTGGTCAGCCTGGCCTGGAGGACTGACAAGCACATGATGTCTGTGACTTTCCCAGGTGTCAAGAAATGTAGCCACAATGCGAAAGCAGCTTCTGTTCTCTCAGCTTCTGTATCTCCCAAGATACAGTGCAGGCGCTATGCTGTCTTCCTAAAGTAATACGTAAACCACAGGTTACTTTTCAATCGTCTCAATATCTAAAGATCAACATCACTTATCAGAAGGGAAATGCTAGTCAAAACCATGATGAGATTCCCACCTCAACCCTGTGAGAATGGCTCATAGCAAAAAAGCTGGAAGTAAGAAGTGTTGGTGAGGATGTGGGGAAGAAAGAGTCCTTGTATGCTGTTGGGAATATAAGCTGAAGCAGTGTCTCTGCATAATGGGATGGTGGTTTCTTAAAATAAAAGTGGAAATTCCCTACAAAAATACCATGTCTAGGTATTTGTAGGAAGAATAAAAGAATATTAATATGCAAAGTGTTCTGCACCCTATGTTCACAGCAGCATTATTCACCATGATTGAGACATGGAATCATCCTAAGTGCCTACTGACAGATGACTGGATAAAGTAATTGTGGCTTCTATGCTCAGTGAAATACTACTCAGTTATTAAGAGGAAACAGTGACTTCTGGGCCAGTATGACTAGACCTTGAGGTGATCTACTAAGAGAAATGGATCGGAAAGTGATAGACAATTATCAAATGTAGAAGGAAATAAACTGGCAAAACACAAGCCAAATGATTTTTTTTTTTTGACACTAAGTCTCGCTATTTTTACCCTTGGAACCACAGGCTCACGTTGCCCGGGGTACCACAGACTCAAGCCATCCCCAGCCTCAGCTTCCCAGGTAGCTGGGATTACAGGCGTGCACCACCACACCCAGCTACATTTTTTTGGAACTAGATCTCATTACCGTGATCCCTGGCCCCAGCCACGGCTTCCTAGGCTGCCACTTACAGGCATGCACCACCATGCCCAGCTCCAAAATGACTCTTAAAGTGTGTGAAGACAAAGGAATGACAGGGAGGAGAGAAGAAAGGGAGGGGGGGGTAGAGTTTGGAGCCTTGATGGAGACTGAAGACCACACACACATTGAGGTATGAAACGAAGCTGAATTTCCAGAATGATGTGTCTTTATGAGTAAATGGTAAATCAATAAAATTTTGATTAAAAACATCTTCACATGGGAACCAAGTCCCCCACCACCACCATCATAACCCCCAACCCAAACCTGCTAATGCAGAAATCCCATGTTGCCACTGATGGTACCTTCTAAATCAGCCACTCAAGCCACCAAACTCAGGTGTCATTTATGAGCACAAGGCCATTAGTAGAGGATCTCTTTGTTGTTTCTTGGGCTCTCCTTCCACCCCAGGGTCTCAGGACCACTTACCTTTTACCTCAGGGCTGTTTCCCCAGGCTGCAGGGAATCTCCAGGCTACTGGGCACTAATGTGCTTCATCTACACAAGCAGGAGTCGATCAGAGAGACTGGAAAAGCCACACAGCCCATGGCCAGGCATAGGCCATATCTAAGTCAGAGCCTTACATAACAACAAATTCACAAAAGAAAGACACTTCTACCAGCTTCCTGTTAGATTGTGAATTAGGGGGGGGATAAGCTGTAACATTAAAGCCCACTTGGTTTCAATTTAGTCTGACACTCCCCACATCTAATGTGCAGGCTGAGGCATACATAATTGGTCATAGCAGCAAATCATAATTAAAATTAATGAACTTGATGTTGCTATTATTCTCTTTTGACTCTAAGACCTGTGTCTCCTGATTGCAGATGAAAAATTACAACACTCTACAGGGGAAATATGTAAGAAAATATAAAATCACCTAGCAAAGCTGTGGTTATTATCCAAACTGTGGTGTTTTAATTTTTTCAGATATGGAACATGTGCTTTTGGTAACTAATATTTAATTACTGTGAAACTGAGGGATATGTTCCTTTTTAAAGCTTCTCTAATATTTAGATATAGATTCTCTAGATGAAGAATATTAAACTATAGAATAATCTTCCCAAAGTGCATAATCTTTTTAAAGATGATGATGTACAACATAATGTACAAATATGTATGATTGTATGATGGTTCTATTTTATTTTAAAGAAATATTAGTGCATATCCCCATATGGAAAAAAAACTCTACTTAAATATATATATTTCACATCTTGTATTCCCCGGGGTTCACCCACCGCCTGTCCTCACTGATCACTCTCTCCCACCCACCCACACCCAGTTGTGTACTTTAGTTTGGTTGTTAGCTTGTTTTGACTTTTCCTCCTACCTTTTCTTTGTTTTCCCTATACCACATACGTTAGTGAAACCATTTGGTTTCTGTCTTTTTCTTTCTGATTTGTTTCTGCTGATATGATTTATTCTAGGTCCATCCATGTTATCTCAAATTCATTTTAAATATCTCAAAATCAATTAGAATTTATCATTTTAATTGATGAGTAATATTCCATTGTGTGTGTATCACATCTTTTTCAACCATTTGCCTGCTTTGGGACATTTGGGCTGTTTTCATGTCCTTGCAGTTATAAATAGTGCTGCAATAAACATCTGAGTACAGGTGTCCCTTTGTATAAGCATTGAGGTCTCCTCTGGGTAGATTCCAAGAAGAGCGACTGCTGGGTCAAATGGTAGATACATTTTCATTAGTTTGAGGGTCTACCATACTGCTTTCCATAGTGGCTGGACCAGTTTACATTCCCACCAGCAGTGTAAGAGTGTTCCTTTCTCTCCGCATCCATGCCAGCACTTGTTGTTGCCCAGTTTTTTGATGTGGTCCATTCTTACTGGTGGATGGTGGTATCTTATTGTGGTTTTGATATGCATTTCCCTGATTGCTAGTGACATTGAGCATTTTTCCATGTGCCTGTTGGCCATTTGTATTTCCTCTTTGGAGAAGTGTCTTTATAGTTCTCCCCATTTTTTACTGGACTTCTTGTTTTGTTTTGCTAAGTTGTGTGAGTTTCTTGTGGATCTTTGTTCTCAAACCCTTATAACTTGTATGGAGGGAAAAAGTTTTTTCCCAGTTGCTTGGGATATTTTTAGTTTTTCCTGTTGTCTCTTTTGCTGTACAGAAGCTTTTTAGATTGATGTTGTCCCATCTGCTTATGTTATCCTTCATTTTTTTTGCCAACTGTAGCTGTGTCCAGAAATGTGTTTCTGAATTGTAATTCATGGAGGGTTTTGCCCAAGTTTTCCTCTATATATTTTATGGTTTCAGGTCTTACATCCAGTAACCCTACTTTTTTAGTTGCACTGAGGTTATCAGTTCTTTACTTGTTGGGTCCAAAGGAAAATTAAGGTGAACAGGCAGTGAAACATGGAAGGTGACAGCTGCCATCAAACAGCTGATGGATGCACTGTCACCTTGCAGAGCTCCCAGCCAAGAGGGACAGTCGTACTCTCACAGTGACTCTCTGTGTGTATCTTTGCAGAATTCTATTTCAGAGCACTGCAAAGAACAGAGATCAAGCTGTGAAAACAGACAATCTGGATCAAAACTGTTGGGAATAAAATTCATGTTCTATTGAACTAGTATCGCCAGATGTCAACTATTCCAAGGAATCGCCAAGGCTTGTGAATGCTTTATGTGGATAAGACTGTTCCAGAAATCCTTAATGGGAAGATGCCTGATAATCACATTCAAAAGCTCGTCTAGAGGATCGAAGCTTTGCTTTGTTTCAACACACGCCAGGTTCACATATTTATTGTGAAGGGCCCTTGGAAAACCTACGGGGAGAGAGAAGCCATGCAGTTCCTCTTCACCTTCTTCTTGCCCTCCTTCAGACGCCACCCATGTGCCCTCCATGCCCTGGATTTTGTTCTTTCCATAGTAAGTTACTTGTCTCAAGACTTATTTTGCAAGAGTGGTTGTCTTTTTCTGACTCATATGAATGAAAACTCACCTGTAATTTTGAAAATGCCCATATTTTGGTGTACTTCCTCCATACTTTTGAATCTCTTCAAGACAACAAGAGCTGAGAAAACACAGTAATCACTCCTCATCTGTAAAAACAAAAATAAAAACACTGCTTGTAGTACTTTGACATCAATACTAAATGCCATTTAACATCACAATCCAGTATGTATGACCATGACGCCATTACCATCCCTAACTTAAGAGTCTTTTTTTTTTTTTGGTGTCAACTAACATTCAATCCAAATTCATACTTTTCCTGCTGTGACAAGTGTGTGTGCTGGAATCACAGCCAATGCAGTCACATGTTCTGTCTGTGTGACCTTGTTCCTACACCAGAGCATCTGCCTTCCTCACCCCACCCAGCTTTTGTTGGTGCTGTGCTTGACCTCCTGTCGCTGAATGTTAAAGTCATCATCCCACAGGTGTTCCTCCTTGTCACGTATCTTCTTGTTATGAGAGTCACTTGTCTTCTTCCCATGATCCAGTGTCGAGGGTTTTAGCTCTGACACCTTGACAACCTTCAGGGAAAATTCTTTGCGGTTAGATTCTCATGTGGATCCATGCAGAGAATGTTATTTTAACTTCCAGGGGTTAATACATTTCAGTTTAAGAATCTGGAAGGTCTTTACTGGATTTACAAATATTAGATAATTCAAATTCATAACTTTCCCTTCCATCACATTTTTTAAAAAGACCCACCTTTATATATCATTATGAGAACTAAGCTCAGAATGTTATCGTTTTGCATAGAACACAGTACAGTATAATTGTGAACACAACTCCACTGCCGTTTTCAACTGGTCCACACTTGGATCATGACAGCGGCAGTGCCTTCTTGGGTATTCCACTCAGGCTCCGAGAAGGCAGGTCCCATGTGGTCATTGCTTAGATACTAGTGTGCACATCAAGGATTGCTTGGCAATGGTGACACCACATCTAACCAGAAAGAAGGGGGTTAAAGGCGCAGGCAGTAAGTACTATCAGATGACTCTACCTGCAATATCATCTTTATAAGCTGTGAGAATCCTACTGTGTCTATAAAATTCACCATTAATAGGAAAATTGCTTCATCATTTAAACATCCCTTTTATCTGTCATGTATCAGTATTTTGAGAGAAAGCAAGTTGATTTTGTTGGAAAGTGCTATTCATCTACTCATCTGCTGCAGAAAGGGAAGAGGCAAGACTTCCATAGAAATGCAATGCACACAGATGTGCCTTTTATTCCCTTGTGAAATCTCAGTAATGTGACAAGAATGCAATTAAGGCCACACACACCACACGCACAAACTACAAGGTTGATGGAAGATAGCAAATTGTCAGCACGCTTGAGTCCTGAGGTCCAACCAGGGAGTCAGGAGAGTGTATGTACCCAGACCACACTGAGCAAGCTGGGCTCCGGGTATATCAGGAGGGGTGACCGAAGCCCCCTGCTTTGAGCAAAGAACTTACAGAACTGCTTGGTCCTCTCAAGTGTGCATGTGCAAAGCAGATGCAAAAGCTAACCTAAAAGAAATGAAGAGTAAAACCAGGCATAACCACAGTAAGTTCGTACCTTCCTCCTCCCAGATGCAGGTCAGGAGAGGACTCGGATTCTGTGATTTTCTGCATAGCACTGACTGTCGACCCAGGTAGTTTTGAGGTCTTGGGGTGCAGGATCACAGAGTCATGGGTAGACCACCTGGAGACAGAAAGCTCAGGAGAAGTTTCCAGGCCTCATGGGGAAGAGACAGACAACTAACTGCTAGAGGATGCATGTGTGCAAACGAGGAAAAATCAGTCAAGATACAGAGCAGGGAATTGTGTCTTTCAGTCAACCATGGGTAGGAAGGAAACAAGATTCAATGCAATTTTATTGAAATGTTATGTTTCCTTTAGGTCTGACTCCATCTGTATGTGGAGTAACTTGTGGCCCAAGTGGGTAGCTTGCTTTTTGAAAGGTAATGACTGGGTTTTTAATGGCAACATTCAGCATCAGTGAGCTTGGTGGTATCTCCAGCACACTGACAACTAGCAGTAGTTCCCCCAGTTTTATCATTCACTAAACACCAGAGCAAAACACAGCTCCTCCAGTGTGATGTGTCACCTGTCTAACACTGTTCATGGAGTTTTATAACAAATTTAAATATATCATAAGTGAACATACATATAGTTACACTTATTTATTGAAAAGCATAGAATTGAAAACACTGCTTCTTCTGGTCAGATTGCAAGTGGCTTTGCTTCACACAACACCTGGCCCCACCCTGACCCCACAGGACCAACAGTAGAGACAAATGTGATTCACTCAGAGGTGTTGGCTTTGGCATGGTTGACAGCGTTCACTTGCAGCCTGCAAAATGAAATCATAATAAGCTCATCAATGAATGTGTCACGTTGAGTAAGCACTTTCTCTCAAGTGTGTCATGGTGTCTAAGAGTCTCCTCCCTTTTTTCATCTCTAACTTGCCTGATTCCTTCTAACACATGTCACGCAGTCACAGCCCACTGTTCACATTAACGGGAAGAATAGAACTTAGGAGACATGGTTTCGATGATTGGTTGATGTATCCAGATCCACACGGAATAGCTTGTCTCTTCCGTATGTGGGAGAAATGGAAAGGAACAAGACCAGTGGTGAGGAAAGTCACAACATGCTTGTAGTTCCAGATACTTTCTTTCCTTGTCCGAGTAGGTAAAGTCAGACATCAGACATCACAAACAACAGCTCATGCAATGAGTAACCTTACTAGATATTAGGGGAAATTTGAAGTAAAATAAATTTAGCAAACACCCAGGCACAGACTTGGCTGACATCCTGGCACAGAACCCTGCTTATTAGGGGCAGCAGCGCAAAGGACCGGGAGAAAAAGCTGGAACATAGAAGGGCCTGGATGCAACCAGGGTGGGTTGTGCCCATTCTCCAGGCCAGGAGGAGAGGTTTCAGGCCCTGGGGAGAGTGAGCACAGACCCAGGGCCACTGTCTTCCTTGAAGGGCAGAAGTCCAAGCAATTTAAATCCCTGAAGAACACAAATCCGCAAGAATCAGCACCCTTCCCCCAAGAGAAAAGTGTTCCACCAAAACCCCAGTTGGCACCTAGATGCTTTGGGGTGGGGGGGTGGGGGAAACGTCCCCTAAAGGTGTGAATTTGCATTTCTTGCTCTATTTTTTTAAGGTGTAGAGCCAGGCTCAGTCCAGCACTGCAGGAGTTAAGAGTTGGGCTGGACTTGTGATGGGGAGGAAGCTAGGGAGAGGGGAAGGGGAAGAGGAAGGGGAGGAGGAGGGGGAAGGGGGATCCTAAGAAAAGAAGCAAACCCCACCCCCCAACCCCCACCCCACTCCCCGCAGCAGTGGGGTAAGACCTTGAAGACAGGAGAACATGCCTGGCATCCTGGGCATCCTGGGCAGTCCTCAGCCTGCCCTTACAAGGCTACTGCAACTGCCAGCCAGGACCCAGTAAGCTCAGTACACCCTCAGCACCCAGGGCAGGCTGGGGTCACCCTCATCCCACTCCCCATCGAGGCAGTAAAACCCCCAGTGGAGGCACCAGAAAGCTGTGCCATGCGGCTCCCACAGACAGCAGACGGCGCAAACACCTCAACCCTCACCCTTACATGCAGACCATTGGGAAGAGCCCTCTTCAGGGAAGACTGGTGATACAGGCAGAGACCTTGTTCATGCACAAGTCTAGGACTTCTTTGCCTTTCAGCATGATGACCAGACCATGAAACACATGGCTATTCAAAAAGATTCTTCATAGCAAAAATTGGAGATATTGCTATTTGTAAAGAACATTTCTACAGCTTCAGAAACACTTGGTTTTTTGCATGTTTTTTTTTTGTTGTTGTGGTTCATCCATTTATAAAATAGTAATTATTTTGGAATTTTTTCTTGATGAACAAAAATAAGTTTATGAAATATTACAAAATAGCTCATAAATTGCCAACTAAGTCTGTAGACCTCTATAACTGTGGAAGAGTAGTGTAGCTCATATATGTAAATAGTCATCCAGGTGAATTTATTTTCAGAGATATACATATGTCTTTAAAGTGAAATCAACTATGAATGATACCTGCATTCCTGAAACAGACCCACTTGGTTACAATACGGCACTAGATTTAGGTTACTGATATCTCATTTAAACGTTTTAATGAAAGCACAGAGCAAGAGGGGGGAGGGTAAAACTGGGGGAGGGATGGGCACAAGAGATTAAGATGATGGTTCATAGGTGATAAGAGCTGTCCTTGTGATGGTGAGTGAGCTAAGTGGGGGTGTCCAGTTTGGGTGGTGACCTAAGAACCTGGGGGTAGACCATGATGTAATATATATGTGCAATCAATCAATTAAAAAATTAAATTAAAAAAGTTTTATATCATCTAGCAGGCAGGATTAGCGAGAATGTGAGTAATTTAACTTTGTACGTGTGTATCGTAGAACTAGACGAGACTGAAGCATTTAATTCAAATAGTTGAACAACTTTTTACAAGACAAAGACTAAAATCAACTCCCTTAAACACGAAGCAAAGTTTTGAAAAATCAAAAATTCACATACCTGAAGAATGGCTTTATTACATTGTTCTACAGACCCTTGATTTTCCTGAATTTTTTCAGGAAGTAGAGCCACCGTTGGATTGTGATAATAGCATGTTTTATCTTTGTCCTACGGACACCCTTTCACTTCTTCAGTCAAAATGAGGAAAGGCAGGCTGGCGGCACAGAGCGTGGGGCATGAGCTGGGCAACACTGGAGCACATCTGAAGCAACGGCTTCTTACGAACAAACTTGAAAGTGTCTTTGACATTAAAGAAGTGAATCAGATGCATCTGAGTAAGTTTGTAGCCTCTTTCATTTCTAACGAAGTAAGGCCACCAGTGGTCCAAATATCACAGTAATGACTCCAGCGTCTGAAAGTCACTTGAAGTCAGCATCGAGACCGATTGAATCAAGGGCTATATTTAACCTACACTTGTACTTTTTTATGTGCTCTTTTTTGTATGAGAGAGGACAAACGTGTGTACGTATGGTATATGCTAAGGCGCCGTAGGGTGAGTGAGTTAGTCAGGATTATTCCTCCAGCAACCTATACAACCAGAACCTGTGGTATTGCATCTTCCCCGTGATTATGTGGCCCAGTAGGTGTGCAAATGTGTAAGTTTGCACCAGAGAGCACCAGAGAGAGGCTGAGAGAACATCAGCAAGAGAGGACCTGGAGAAAGAGTATGAAGATTACTGGGAGTCTGGGGGAGCTGGCCTACCTCCCCAGGACCCCACAAACTACCTTGCCTATTTTGTCTGTGTAACTCCTGGAACCAATAAAGAGCCATTGCAGGCTGGTGGGCGTGACATTGTCCCTACAACTGGCAACAAGGATTGACTATATTACATGCCCAGATTAGAATATTGTCTCTAGATGATTGCTGGTGGGGTTGAGGGGTGGGGTGGGGGGAGGTTTCTCTTGAGAGCTACAGTCTCCAGAGTTTTCATCTTTTTAATTTTCACTTCAATGCTAGTCTGTTGTGGACCAGCCGGATCAAGCACCAAAGTTTAGTGATGTGATATAAAAGGATGACGAGGCTGAATTGTGGGCCATCGCCCCATCTTTGTAGTAAGATGCAACTGAATTAGAGGGATGCTACTGTAAGCAGATGATACAGACCAGTGACATCGTTAAAATTCTATTGGTGCCAAAATACCCTGGTGGGTGTGGTCTGAGAGAAAGACAAGTGAGAAGCAGAAGTGGTAAAGGGCAGATAAAAGGAAGTAGAAGGAAAGGAAGGGAAGGGAAGGGAAGAAAAAGGAAGGGAAAAGCACAAAAATGGCAGACTGAGAGAATGGGCCCATGTGGTCTGGCCAGGGGAAGGTCCCTGAAGAGTGATCTGGAGGTGGCAAGGAGTCATGGTGGTTGGCAGAAGAGTGGCCAGTGTGGAGAGTGTGGCACCACAGCAAGGTGGCATAATGGGTTGGTACCTAGAGATGGCCGGGGATTTGGAAAGCTGATTTGTGCATCAGCAATTGTGGGAAAAGTTTGAAGCACCTTGGAGAAGTGGAGCAGCGCCGAAGAAGAAGCGAAGAAAAGATGCTGGAGAAAGACTGGACTTGGCAGGGTGCCTGCCTCAGGTTTGGAGGGGCAAAGGGCACCATCTTGGACAAGACTTTGGGACTTTTGGACTAAACAGTACTTGGGTGAAATAACTGGGCAGAGCCTCAGGAAAGCAGGTGGATCAAGGGCAGCAGTCTCACGGGAGGAGAGCACAGGCCTGAGAAGAACATGGGATGATAGAGAGCATGAGTGCATGCAGGGGGAACAAGACATGCGTGCACTTCTGGAAAGAGAAGTCACAGAAATGCGTGTCCTTATTAGAAGGTGGCTCAGTGGACACTGAACTTGGCGTTGGCCTGTTTCGTGTTGGTTTACTGGACTGGGATGAGGTGTCCAAAGACTTAGGTGGCCCTGGAGACTCCAGGTTCTCTATTCTCTTGTTAATAAATCCTGTTTCTGGTGGCCTCATCTTGCACTGTTGATGCACAAGTGAGCAGACCTGGTGGTGCTGGGTTTAAAGACCCAATTTCCCCTTGAGAAGTAGTTTAACGTGCTGGTCCCCACCAGCTCACAGTGGGCGATGATCCAGAGTGAAGCAAGGAGACAAGAGCAAAGCAGAGTGGGCTGGGGAGAGAGACTCTTGGATCTTCTCTTAGTGGCTCACTGTAGCCTTTTATTAAGAAGTTAAACAAGCCAGGCGTGGTGGTGCATGCCTTTTGTCCAAGCGCTGGGAGGCAAGAGGCCTGGGATCACTTGAGTTCAAGGGTTCGAGACTACCCAGGGCAACATAGTTGAGAACTGGTCTCAAAAAATAGCTGGGAGTGGTGGTGGGTGCCTGTAATCCCAGCTACCTGGGAGGCTGAGGCTGGGGATCGCTTGAGTCCACAGGATCCGGACTACCCCGGGGCAACATAGTGAGACCAAGTCTCAAAAAAAAAAAATTAAACAATACATGATGTGTTGGTTTATTGCTCCCTGGTGGCTTTATTACATAAAGTGCGCACATTAGTTTCAAGAGCAGTGATGATTACAAATCAGTGGGCAGGTGTGTGGCAGGACAACTGCCTGGCGAGGCTTCCCAGAATAGAGTTTCTTTTTAAAAAAAATAATTTATTTATATATAAATTTCACATCTCTGTGATCTCTGAGGTTCATCTCCCCTCCCTGACTTTCTCACCCTCTCCCACCATGCACCCCCCCCCCTCTGGTTGTGTACTTCAATTTGGCTGTTGGCTAGTTTTGTCTTTTCTTTATAGATTTTTGCTTATCTTTCCCATGTCCCATATAGTAGTGAAACCATTTGGTTTCTGTTTTTTTCTTTTTGACTTGTTTCAGCTAATATGAATTCTTCTAAGTCCATCCATGTTATCATAAAATCATCCGATTTGTCATTTTTAATTGATGGGTAATATTCCATTGTGTAGATATACCACATCTTTTTCATCCAGTCATTTGTTTTCGGGCATTTCGGTTGCTTCCATGTCCTTGCAATTATAAATAGTGCTGCAGTAAACATCCGAGCACAGGTGGCCCTTTGTACCCAACACTGAAGTTTCCTTTGGGTAAATTCCCAGGAGAACAATGACAGTTTCTTAAGACACAGTATTAGCAGAGAATGCGAGGCCCTTTTGGACATAAGCGCTGTTTCTGGGAGTGCGTGGAGCAGGCTGCGTCCAGCGGTCACCAGCCCAGCTCCACTGGCCTCCAGAGGACGGGCTGCTCCCGCGTGTGCGCCTGGCTGTTCGGTTCTTCACAGCATCTCCTGTTTTCCAATGCGACGTCTTATCCCTGTACGCTCTGGATCCTCTACATCACGTGTAATTATCAACTGTGTTTCTATTTTCAAACACAATGATGCCAAATAGCACTGAAAGCCAGGCGTGGTGGACAGCGCTGGAGAGTGGTCAGCACACAGGCTCTGTGGTCATTATAATGGAGCCCAGGAGTGGGCGGGGCCTGCTCTGAAAACACTGTGCCCAGGGAAAGGAATCTACAGGGAATCAGGAATTCATTTCCTGTTTATAAACCCTGATTTAATCCAAGGAATGATGCATGTTTTGATTTTATTAATTTGAATAACACTGGTTAAGAATTTTGTTGTCTTCATTTTAATCTTATTTCCAATGTTAGGGTGTAAGCGTTATAACCATTAGATTGTCTATCTAACTTGGGCTTCTAGAAATTCTTACGTTCTCAGGTAATGTAGGATATGGGGAAAAGCAAACAAATGAACAAGAAAAATTAGAAACCAAGAGAACTGAAAAGAGCGAGAAGTGAATAGAGCGAGAGGGGGAGGAGGAGGAAAACAGGAGGCAGGGGGCACAAAAGATTAAGATGATTAATGCATGTTAAGGAAATGGGAAAACCCCAGGGTTCACAATAATGCAATACATATATAAGTACCAAAAAAAAAATATGATTAGTGATAAAAGGAAAAAAATAAAGAGAGGACAATGTTTTCTTCGTTAAAAGCAAAACAAACAAACAAAAAAAAAAGAAGAAAAGAAAAAGAAAAATATTCGAGTCAGCAGTGAGGTTTCTTAGAAGTGTATTTCAGTGAAATGAGGTCTAAATGTGGTTAAATTTGAGAAAATATTGCTATAAATAACCTAGCTGTAGTGATCATGTTTTAAACACGGAATGGAAAATACATAAACATACAATTTCATATCAAAGAATATCAATGATCATGTTTATGACTTGTTTTCATAAGTTTCATTATTATGAAAGCTAGCTGTAGGTTCTTTTTGATTAATATTACTAAATATATACACAGACAACTATACATGGATTTCAATCTTTGTTGCCACCTTGCAATACTTTGCTTCCCCATAAATCTTACCTCAAAACTACCAGCGTGATTACAAAATGATTCATAATCTAAATTTAAATAAAATAAAATGTGAAAAACACATGTGAACTCAGCAATAATTTAGAAACTTTAAGAACTCAATTTTGAAGGCATTGAAACTGGGTATAAGAAAAGTAACATTGTTATTCATTCATATTTTTTATAAAAAGGCTTATTGCTATGCTAAATTTAATCAAATAATATTTGCATCTTCTAGTAAGCAACTATCATCTGGAAAAGGTATTATAAAAATAATAAGCTACTGTATACTCTTGTCATTTCTGTACTGTGAGAAAATCCTTGTGCTTTGAGCTAAAACACAATTTTTAACAGTTTGTGCTCTTGGGTCTGAAGGGTTTTAACAGGTGCAGATATACCCAGTTACAGTGCATATGTCAGGAAAGAATTGGTTTTACACTAACTTAAGAAAATCTATCCTCCTCTTTTATAATGCTGTATTATAAATATATATCCTCACAACACCGCAGGTTTGCCTTTTTTGGTTTTTATAGTGTCTTGAAATGTGTTTCAATTTTTCAAAAATGCAGTTTCAACACTCCTGAAAAGCACTGCAAATTTCTCAAAAGCAAACTTTCCTCTCATATGTCATAGCAAATTTATATAGTATTTGAGAATATGTGCACATGCACAAATATAATAACTACAAATAATGATTCCCTTAATTTCAATTAGCAGGTAGTTGGAAGTCTCAAGTCCATTGAGTGTCTCATTTGCAAATCACCACTGTCCAGTGCTTGGCGACACCCATCGTAATAAATGGAAGCAAGGCAGCCCCAGCCTTCCTCAGGAGTGTGGCCAGGTTAAATAAATGTGTCTATGGGTGATAAAATGCTGATATTAACTCTATGCCTATAAAATTAATCAAGTGATTTCTTTATTAACATAAAAAGGAAACTTTCACCATCCAAAACTTACCAGTCACTTCATTCCACTTAAGAGTGTGTGCCCTTGTCAAATGAAGACAAATGTAACTCAGCAAGATCCAAAACATCTCTTTCTCATTGTTTTTTAAAAATATCTCTCCATCCTCCTATACACAAACACACACTCCTTTTTTTCTTGATGTCTCTAGCAGCTTTGTGCAGTGGTGGAGGAGGGAATGTAACATGCTCAAGGTCACAGCAGAAAACAAGGAGCATCTATTTGAAGAGCCAAGACACTGCAACTTCATTGATAGCTACAAGCACAGCCATTAACCTTCTGGGTTCCCAGCTCCTATACTGCCCACCTGGCCAGCAAGCTATATAGTGGGGCTCTCCGGACTGTCTTCTGTCTTCTCTGACCACACCAGCAGCATCTTCCAGCTTCTATCACCATGAGCAGCAAAGCCCTTCTCAGCACCCAAGAGCTAAATCACACTTTGGAAAGGAGCTAGTAGGATAGTCATCATGGTATTTCTCAGTTCTTCTGCTATTATAGCTCTAGAAGGAGGTCTCTTTAGACATGTTTCTTGCCATCACAATGCAATTTTAATCCTAGCGATACTATCTGGCCATTTATGTGCCGTCCATATATTTGTACTTAACATAGGTACAGAGTAAGTACGACATTTACTGATTTTATTCAATAGAAGCAAATATGGCTAAATAAAGTAGTTGAGCTGAAAGTGAAATTAAAAAGCTACTCATAGATAACTCTATAACTATACTTGTTAAATAATTTGAATGCATCTAAACTGGGCACCTAAATTAAAATATATAGGATTATATATAAAATTAGCAAATCATATAAATATGTAGAAATTATTTTTTATATAATGTATTATATATATTAGTGAAACCATTTGGTTTCTGTCTTTTTCTTTCTGGCTTGTTTCTGCTAATATGCTTTCTTCTAGGTCCATCCATGTTATCAAAAATTCTTCAAATTTGTTATTTTCAATTGATGAGTGATATTCCATTGTGTATATAGACCACATCTTTTTCATCCATTCGTCTGTTTTGGCGCAATTGGGTTGTTTCCATGTCCTTGCAATTATAAATAGTGCTGCAATAAACTTCCGGGCACAAGTGTCCCTTTGTATAAGTATTGAGGTCTCCTTTGGGTAGATTCCCAGAAGAGTGATGCCTGGCTCAAAGGGTAGATCCATTTTCATTAGTTTGAGGGTCCTCCACACAGCTTTCCATAGTGGCTGGACTAGTTTACATTCCCACCAGCAGTGTTAAGATTGCTCCTTTCTCTCCGCATCCACGCCAGCACTTGTTGTTGCCCGTTTTTTTGACGTGGGCCATTCTCACAGGTGTAAGGTGGTATCGCATTGTGGTTTTGATTTGCATTTCCCTGATTGCTAGTGACATTGAGCATTTTTCCATGTGCCTCTTGGCCATTTGTATTTCCTCTTTGGAGAAGTGTCTTTATAGTTCTCCCCACTTTTTGATGGGGCTTCTTCTTTTGTGTTTAGTTGTGTGCGCTTTATAGAATCATTCATAACTGCTGTTTTTTCGTGAGAAAATTTTAATTTCTTAGCATGTGTTTTCAGTGAACTTTGAACGTTTGTTAGACGTGTGGAAATAATTTCGAATGGAACCGGATGCTAGACACGCATCTATGTCGGACACCTGGACATCTTCCTTTTCTGTACTTAATGCAATTAATCATGGGCTAAACAACCTTTATAGAAGTAAATAATAAAATGCATACAGCTTTCATTTAATTATCAAAATACAGTCTCAGATAAGAGCAAGGAGAGAACAATCTACAAGGCAGTCAGGGGCCTGTGGGGAGCCCAAGCCAAAGGCCCCCAGTCAGCCATTTCCACTTAATACTGTGTTCTTCTTGCGGATCTTGTGTGCATTGTCCATGTCTCAAAAGCCAACAAGAGAAATTAAATACGACAGAATAAGGTTTGGTTGGGGAGAGGTGAGCTCTGGTGGCCCACAAACCACTAGAAGGGCTAAAATTTGTTTTCTCCCCAGAATCAATTTTTTGGCCTGTGGGGAACAGAATCAATGTGGTGGAGCATGCATGCTCTGACCTATTAATAAGCCTAATTAGGACATCACGCGACTTGTAAAACTTCCAAGTGAAGAGTCATTGCTCCTCCAGCATCACTTTAGCACGGACAGGACACCTGAGGATTTGATGATACAGGGCTTGCCAGTATCATCAAGCCTCTCACCAGACCTAAGAGCCAGCAAATCTCTCACATTCAAAGTACTAAATAAGAATGGATTGATAGGCAAGAAGATAGTGAATTATGATTTATTTCATTATATACTATTTTTGACAATTAGATTTTAATTTTCATAAAAATCCTGTATTGGTTTATTTCTCTCTACTACTGAGCACTAATTCAAATTTCATCAGAGTTTATTGTTCGATCATTTAGAATCTGAAGAAATTTGCAATATTATCTGCAAGGCTTGCTTAATACTTGTTATAGCAAATGCATTATGGCAGGCCATCTGGCCTTAGCCATAATTTATAAGAATAATATCTACAACTCAGTGCCATTTCGAACATCCCATGAAGAACTGTGTCCTCATTTTACTAACAGCCCAGGAAAAGGTGGCCCTTTAATAGGCATTGTACTTGCCTCTGATGGTCTACTGGAATCACTTTAAACACCCAACTATCAAATGCACACAAAGATCATGAAAATACTGGAAAGAACAACACACAACGGAACCTTGAGGTGAGGGTTGTGGTGCAGAATATGGATCCCCCCCCCCCTTTAATATTATTTACTTCCACCCTAAACTAAAATAGTGAAGCTTACCCACAACACCTTTAGTGCACAGGCTAAGAACAGCAGCAGTGAGAGTTTTCAGAAATTTGTCCTGAACCACGAGGTCAGGATCTACCAGTAAACAAGACTGCAGAAGTCTGGACAAAGAGGTATTTCAGGAGAAAGGATGCCAACAGGAAAAAGGAGATAAAGCAGAACAAAACAGAAAACATGAAAGCTTGTCTCAGTAATGAGGTAATGCACTTTTCTATGAATTACTGTAAGTCACTTTTTGTAACATAAGTTAATAAAAAACTAATAAAATATTAATTATAACTTTTAAAGACCTGAAATGAATACACAGCAAAGAATGATTTTTCTCATATTATAAGCATGGTGGTAATGGCCTCATTAACACTGTCAACTATAAAAAGACCAAACAAAGCACATGCTTCTGAAGCTAAATTTTGATTTGAAATTAAAGAAAGTAAACTTTTATTATATTTTTTAAGTAGCTAAAATATGGAATCCATAGTTTGGAAGATGCAGAAAGGGGCATACTAAAGTCATAAAACCTACAATTTCCCAAAGAAAGAAAGATCATAAAACACTCTTCAAAGTGTACAACCAGGGCTTGGAGGAAGGCAGTCAAAGAGCATAATTATTGCTGCAAATAAAAAGCAAATGCATTCTCCTTCAGCTCCTTCAGTTCTCGGCTCTCCTTCAGCATAAAAATTCTATTCTTAATTATAAAAGGAAAAATAAATCTTCCCCAATATTGCCAATAAAACCATCTCTGAAATATTACTTGCTAATGATTTCATAAGTATTACTGACAAATGTACTTAAAAAATAACTTTCTGGTATGAATGAATTGAAGACTTATCATCTCCATCATTCCCAGACAAAGAGATTGACCATACTAATTAACAGCAGAGACATTCTGAGACCCCTCAATATGTGCACACACACACATATGCACACATGCACACATACTTTTTTATTTTATTAAATTATTTATATTTCACATCTTTGTATTCCCTCAGGTTCACTCACCTGACCGGTCCCCCTCATGCCCTCCCCCCCACCCCCAGTCTTTGTACTTTGGTTTGGGTGTTAGCTTGTTTTGACTTTTCCTCCTGGCCTTCTGCTTGTTTTTCCTATGTCCCATAGATTAGTGAAACCATTTTGTTTCTGTCTTTTTCTTTCTGACTTTTTCCTACTAACATGAGTTCTTCTAGGTACATTCACGTTACCATAAATCCATCAAATTTGTCGTTTTTAGTTGATGAGTAATATTTCATTGTGTACATATACCATCTCTTTTTTTATCCATTCTTCTGTTTGGGGACATTTGGGTTGTTTCCATGTCCTTGCAATTATAAATAGTGTTGCAGTAAACATCCGAGCACAGGTGTCCCTTTGTACAAGCATTGAGGTCTCCTTTGGGTAGATTCCCAGAAGAGTGATTGCTGGGTCAAATAGTAGTTCTGTTTTCCACATCAAAAAAAAAAAAAAAAAAAAGGCAACAACAAGTGCTGGTGAGGATGTGGAGAGAAAGGAACACTCTTACACTGCTGGTGGGGATGTAAACAGATCCAGCCACTATGAAAAGCTGCGGGGGGAACCCTCAAACTAATGAAAATGGAACTACCACACATACTTCTTTCCCTACATCTTACTCTGCTGTCCGGATAGTGAAGGACTAGCCTGCCTCTGTGGATCTGCACGTGACCGCAGACTATTTCAAAAGAGTGCTTCTGTCCCACATCTTTGTCCTAACAAAGATGACGTCCCTTCATTTCACTTGCATGAAATACAGGTAACTCTGCAACTGCCCTACTGGGTACAATGCGAGCAGCATGTGGAATGTAATTTCCTGATTGCTGTTAAGTCTTTTCTGATTCTTTCATATTTCACACCGTTGGAGTCATAGCAAATCTGACCTCAGGATGTAAGAAGTGTCACCATAAAGAGATAAAGCGGGGAAGGTGAGACCTCAGAAGAAGCACCAAAAAAACGGAATCTTTTGCAAATTACCATATTGAAGGTTTAATAAAATATTAGTCTAGTGGTTATAAAGTACCCTTCTCCGTATGTGTGACACTCTTTCTGCAGTGAGCAGCCCAGGCGAGTGAGCTTCTATGAGCTCAGACTTCCCCCACAGCCGGGCCCAGCCACCTTGCTGCCTCCTCACCCCCAGGCCACTGGCCTGTTCTGCTCACAGCCCTGCATGTGAAAGCCCTTCGTGTCATGTGAAAAAAAAACTCTTCTTTTTTTTTTTTCTTTTTTCTATGTCCCTTGTCACCAGCCACTCACTTACTCTACATCTCATCACCGCTGCTTCTCTGTCCCTGCAGCTGGAGCTCAGGGTCCATGACCTGGGACCATTTGCTCAGTTTGAGGGTCCAGCCTTAGTCCCGGAATGGACATTGGCAGAGAAGATGATTTGGATGGAAAGGGGCAAAAGCCGCCAACCAACAAGCCACAGGAAAAGCATATCTTAAAAAGCGGCTTCTGCCTTCCAGGTTCCCTCACCTGCACACGTGTAGCAGCTGTCACTCAAATGCAGCTCAACAACAGGGTTTTATTTACAAGGGAATTAACCAGGAAAATGAAAAGTCCTCACAGCCACACATGGCAGTTCTCTGACCCCAGTCACCATTCTCAGTCCCAAAGGTCCCAAAGACACAGTCCAAGATGGTGCCCTTTGCCCCTCCAAGCCTGAGACAGGCGCCTTGCCAAGTCCAGTCTTTCTCCAGCATCTTCTCTTTGCTTCCTCTCTCTCCAGTGTTCCATGCTGCTCCGCTTCTCCATGACTCTTCAAACTTTTTCACAATTGCTGATGCACAAATCTGCTTTCCACATCCCTGGCATCTCCAGGTACCAGCTCACTAGGCCACCTTGCTGCGGTGCCACACTCTCCACACCGGCCACTCTTCTGCTGGTCACCATGGCTCCTTGCCACCTCCAGCTCACTCTTCCAGGGGCTTCCCCTGACCAGACCACGTGGGCCTGTTCTCTCAATCTGCAATTCTCATCTCCTCCTGTCCTTTTTTCCCTTCCTTCACTCCTCCCTTTAACCTGCCTGTTGTCACCATTCACTTCTTCTCACGCTCTTTCTCTCAGACCCACCCATTAGGCCACTTTGGTGCCGACAATTTTTAACTGTATCACTCACGACCCTGGATCAAAGACACTGATGTGAATGAATTCTCTGGACAAACAGCCAAGAAGGCCCAGGTCTGCACACAGCAGTGGAGCAACTGGGGAAGTGGTGGAGGAGCCCCAAGCGGTCCTGTTGTGTAGAGAGCTAAGAAATTAGCTCCTATGACAAGGCCAGTCTGCTGCAAACCCATAAGGCTCTTGCATCAGCCAGGTATGCTGCATCCTGATTGGCTCTTGCATTAGC
>PVHY01016586.1:0-33429 GCA_004024945.1 Uropsilus gracilis
TATCCTCTCCTTTTAAAAGAAGTTTAAAATAAAAGGGAAGGAAGGGTGGTCGAGTTTGAGTAAACACTGGGATTCCACATGCTAGTTCTGAGCTCTGCCTCTGATGATGCCTCTGGTTTTTAGCACTATGGACTTAGATTATCCTCCATCCTCTATATAGAATCAAAACCTCTTTTACTCTGTTTGGAAGAGACAAAGGACAGTACTCATACTTCTGAGTGGGAAAGAAGGTAGTTGATGAAATTAGAATCTTACTCCTCTCGGTGCCCCCACTTCAACAGCAGCTGCTCTGGCAGCCATTCAAGGCTGCAGCAACCCTGGCTCCAGCTGCTTCAGCAGTAATTTGAAGAGTACAAGGGGACAGGGGAAGTGAGAATTTGAAGAAGAGCACTTCATTATATAATAACAGAGGCAGGAAACCCTGAAATAACTGGGCTTGTGGCCGGATCCAGATTTCTGAAGCTTATGTGGGACCCTCTGCCTAAACCAACATTTGCAGAGGCTTTTCTGACTCAACTATCACACAGGACTCCTGTGCCAATCAAGAGACAACAGAATCTTCAAACAGTTCTTTATCAGTAAAAACTGTTCTGGTCCAACGCCAGCCTAAAGCATATTCCCCTGCAGCATCTACTAACTACAGAAATATCAACTGGATTAAAAAAGGAATTCAATGACAACATGGACTTTGCAGGTGACATCTTTTAACCAATAAGGGAGATGCCCTTTCTAAAGGATATCTCTGCACTGCATTTGTGGGTACAGATTACTAAGCAGGAACTGTATGTTTCAGCTCACTTTTACAGCCCTTAGCACAGTTCAAGCAGTCACATAGTAATATCTACTCTGGTTACTTCCAATTCAGTTAAGAAGGAAAGATTGCTTTCATTGTTCTATGGGTTCAGAAGTATCTTTGAGGAAGAACAGAGGAAATCTAAAGTATGGTTGTGGAAGATATGCTTCTCAGGCTTTGTGTTATAGTCACCTTACAAAGACTGTCACTCCAGATGATCAATATGGTGGTAACACAAAAGAAGGATTTGCACTTTGGATATTGTTTATCTTGGGAGATTGCAGACCTTTGGATATAGTGACTTTGGTTCAGGCCCATAATTACTTGTTAAGATTAATTTAACCTTGTTTATTCATATTCAGTGAAATTGATTATGTTTAAGGTTCTATACATTGTGCCATTAGCCAAAAACCTACTGCTGCATTAATTATGTCATCTTGATGTTCAAAAGTTTAACTCTTTAGACCCTACTGTGCAACAATGGAAGACAATTCTTCCTTATGAAATTTATGTAAAATTTCAAAATAAAGCACAATTTTCAGCAATAGCAATTATTATCCTCCTTCAAGATATGTATCTAGTAAGCCACTACTTTCAACAACTTTTTCTACATGGCTTATAAGATGACCCTTACTACCTCCATTGCTGTTGATGATGTGTCCCACTGAAGTAAGCTTCATCTCATATCACAGACATTTAGCAGGAATATTCCATACACAAGAGTATGTCAGCTAATTTGACTGTACTCTTGAAACAGTGCATGTTTTGGTCTTCGATTAAGTAGTTGATAATAAAAACCAACTAATGTTGGTTTAAAAAAATTGCAAGTAATATATTCTTTCAAGGAGAGCCTTTTGTAATCTGTTCAGTGCTATAAAGTTGACAGATTAAAAACGGTCAGGACATACAGATGGACTTCATTTTGCTTATATTCACTTTATGAATGTGCTATATTTCATTTATTCAATCCATTCTGATATCATATATATTTTTTTAACTTGTTTGTTTGATTGCTAGGTTTTTTATAAATTGTTTACCTCAAGAATGAATGAAACTTCATTGTGGATGAATCCCTAGGGAGATAACATGACTGCTACTAAAGTTTTCAACAGGGCCCTAAACTTTCCTTTTTAACACAGAATTTGTTCAGATGTCACAAATGGAGATATTCATCAGGTATCCAGTAGTACCAAATAATCATTGCTATACCTGCTTTCATTACTGAGAACATTTCATTCTTGTCACTAAAAAGTATTTTTTTAATTTTATTAATTTTATTTTATTTTACATCATTATCTACCCTAGTGTTCTCACACCACTTTATCACCCATGAACCATCGTCTTAATCTTTTGTGCTCCTTCTACCCCCAACCCCCCAATATCCCCCTTCCCTCTCTCATGCTCTGTGCTTCAATTCTGCTGAAAGTTAGTTTTAAATTTGTCTTGTCTGTTTGTTTTCCCTTTATCCCTCATATAAGTGAGACCATCCAATATTTCTCTTTTTCTTTCTGGCTTATTTATGCCAAAATGATTCCTTCTGGCTCCATCCATGTTGCCACAAATGACATGTTTTCTTTTTTGATTGATGAATACTATTCCATTGTGTACCTATACCAGAGCTTTCTGTACCATTCATCTATTTTGGGGGCATTTGGGTTGTTTCCATTCCCTGGCTATTGTAAAGAGTGCTGCAATAAACATCCAGGTACTGGTGATTTTTTTTTTTTTTTAATTAGAGTTTGTGTAACCTTTGGGTAGATTCCTAGCAGTGGGATTGCTGGATCGAATGGGACTTCCATTTTCAGTAGTTTAAGGGTCTTTCACACAGCTTTCATAGTGGCTAGACCAGTTTGCATTCCCACCAACAGTGTAAAGGTGTCCCTTTTTTTCTATATCGATGCCACACTTACTGTTGCCATTTTTTTTTTTTTAATATGGGCCATTCTTACTGGTGTAAGATGGTATCTCAGTGTGGTTTTGGTTTGCATTTCCCTGATTATTAATGATGTTGAGCATTTTTTCATATGCATATGGACCATTTGTATGTCTTCTTTGGAGAAGTATCTTTTTATATTTTTCCCACTTTTTGACTGGACTTTTGCCTTATTTTTGTTAAGTTGTGTGAATTCTTTATGAATCCTTGTTATCAGGCCCTTATCACTTGTGTGTAGGGTAAAGATTTTTTCCATTCAGTTGGATTTCTTTTTGTTTTGGTTACTGTCTCTTGCTGTGCAGAAGCTTTTTAGTTTGATGTAGTCCCAGCTGTTTATGTTTTCCTTCATTTTTTTCCCAGCTGTAGCTGTGTCTTGAAAAGGATTTCTGAAATATAGTTCTTGCAGAGTTTAACCCAAGTTTTCCTCTATGTATTTTATGGTTTCAGGCCTTACATCCAAATTTTTATCCATCTTGAGCTGATTTTTGTACATGGTATGATGGAGTTGTCTTGGTTCATTTTTTTTTTTTTTTTTACATGTCATGGTTCAGTTTTCCAAGCACCATTTATTGAAGAGTCCATCCTTGTTCTGATGTATGTTTTTTGCCCCTTTGTCAAAAATTAGTTGAAGGCCGGGCCCAGTGCATCTTTAATCCCAGCCTCGGGAGGCTAAGGCTTGGAATCACTTGAGTCCACAGGTTGTGGGCAACATAGTGAGACCGAGTCTCAAAAAAATAATTCGTTGACCATATATGTGGCTTTAGTTTTGGGCACTCAATTCTGTTCCATTGGTATGATTGTCTGTTTTTGTTTCAGTAACATGCTGTTTTAATTATGGATTTGTAGTATAGTTTGCGGTTTGGGATTGTAATACCTTCTTTCTCTCTCCTATTGGTCAGGGTCCTTTTGTTATTCATATGAATTTCAGTAATTTTTGTTCTATCGCTTTAATAAATGTCATTGGAATTTTTATTGGAATTGCATTGAATCTGTAAATTGCTTTTGGTAAGATGGCCATTTTGATAAAGTTAATTAGAAAGTATTTTTAGGGGGAAGACAGTCCAGGAACTCCCTATTAATTTAGGAACTACTTTGTGCTAACCCCATCCAGCATTACTTCAGCAAACAAATTGGGAATATAAAAAATAAAACCAAACAGTGGTATTGAATTACAGCACCCCCTGGCTGTCACATTTTAAACTTACATGCGTACCCTTTAAGATTCTCTATACCAAGCCTTGTGATTTACACCCATCATTGTTTTCCTTAAATAAATACCATGATACTATAGGGTCATGTATAAAATATCATACATATTTCTCAGACAACAACTGTTAACAATCACAAAATATTCATGAGTAAGCGACTAAAGAAAAACTTGTTTTCCTCTTCTCTGAAGTGAATAGGCAATTATTTCCTAAATGCATGTCCCAAAATTACAATAGCAAAAAGCCTTGAAGCCATTTGTTAGTTGTAGAGCTTGTGGAGCAAGTTTAATCATAACCTTTCCATGTTATTAATCTTTAGACCTATATTAATAACAAAGACATGCCACACACATGCCAAAGAAACTTTTCACAATCAAGTGTGAAATACCAGCAACACAAATGAATGTGTGACTTTAAGTTCGTAAGTCTTGAAAGACTTACTATCACAGGAAAATGTGAATTTGATTCTCCCACTGTCTCTGATAGAATTAACTGATATTTTACTATTCAAAGTGTTTTTGTAAATCTTTCTCACAGAAGTGTGGAAGAGCATTGGATGAGTCCTGCACAAAATCACAATGTATTTTACAATGACATAAGATGTCATAAGATGCCACATGACGATGATTTTAAAAGTTATCATTTTATACATCAACAGATAATTAAGATTATATAAAAACAACACATAGAAAAAAATAAAACAGGAAAACAAATTTCATTTCCAAGACTACACCAATTAAACTGGACAAAACCAGGAAGACAGGGTCGGTTACTTGGGCTACAGAGCTGTTCTACCCCATGGAGAGCGACAGCCATGCGTGGAAAAATACCTTACTCCCATGCTGACAACACATAGTACCCATTTCTGTTGTTGCTGTATTACTCTGCACATTTGAAAACATAGCTACTTTACCTATTATTTGTATTTTTGCAAATCCTCAAGATGTTTTAACTAATTTTAATTAACTTGTCGACTAGAGCACAAAGAGGAAACGGAAAAAGATAAAAAAAAACTTTCACAAAAGCTCAGGATTTTCATTCTACAAAAATAGATTCAAAGTGCATCTATGGAATTAAAACAACGAAAAATGTAAACTTGGAGAAAATCCAAATTTGAAGGCAATGGTGTAGTTTTTTAAAGAGTCAGCATTGGAACTAGAGTCCAAAAATATATACATTTTGGTTCTAACTATATTCTTCTGATTATAGATGTTACAAAATTTATCAGCCTGTGAGGGTCAGCTGGTTGTCTTTGAATGCAGAGTAAAAGGAGCGCCATCTCCTAAAGTGGAGTGGTATAGAGAAGGGACCTTGATAGAAGATTCTCCAGACTTTAGGATTTTACAGAAAAGTAAGTTGCTGCCTTTTTTTTCCTGATAATGTATTTTTATAATTTGATATATATTTGCTTTTATGACTTTTTAACAATTTAAATATAGTAAAAAAAAAAAGAAAGAAAGAAGAAAAATCACTTGTAATCATACTCACTGGACTAAATTCTATTAAAATTTTGGGGTATAGTTTCTAAGAACCTTTCTATACATTGTTTTCTTAAAATAAAAATAAGTCAACTCCTTTGAAAACTTATCTTTTTTCACTCAACTTGTCATGGATATCTTTTCATGTTAGTAAATATAGGTCTCATTTTTAAAGATAAAGCAATAAAATAATTTCATACTTATTTTTCTATTTAGATTGCTCACAGATTATAAACTCTGCTCCAGTGCCTGTTAACAGAAAAATCTTTGTGAATATGTATAGAATAACTTTGAGAATTTGCTATCATAGATTCACTTTTTAGACTTTTAATGTATATCGCCAAAATCCTATCCCAAAAAATTGAACTAAATTTAGAATGATCACATAATTGATCATCCAAAGTAGGATGCTTTGGGAAATGAAAGTGGGTGCTTTAATAATTATTCAAGGATCCCAGGAATAAACCAGGTCTGCCCTAGTTAAAGTAGGACACATGTTGCCCCAACTATATTCTACCAGTAATAACCCACAAGACATGAGAATGCCTATTTTTTCACACCTTCACCAACTGTGAATATTAGGCATTTGTTTAATCTTCCTTAATTTTATGGTTCCAGAATGAGAATACTGTTTTAATCTGCATATCACTAATCAAATGGTGATGAAATTTTCATATATCTATTGGGCCTTTATATTTCTTTATTTTTAAATTATGTGTCCATATCCTTTACTCATTTTTATATTGGGTTTTTATTTTTATTATAAGAATTATTAGTGTATAAGTGATTAAATCTTTTTTTCATATCCAATGCTTTCACTTTGCCATGCAGTGCTAGTACCTTGATTCATTTCAGCCACAACTACATTAAAGTTCATTTCTCTTGGCAGTTTGTTTTCTGCCTGTCATAAAGTAGTAATGCTTGGATCAGTAAGCTGAATAACTCTAACTATTATCAGATTAATCACTCCAAGTTCAGAATGACCTACTAAGTGCCAAATTTGATAAACATAATTGAAAGCCGCATTCACTACCAAGTGGGCACGTTCAGAAAGGCCAGTTGAATTTCAAGGACTTGTCATCTGTCCTGCATCTTTTAATAATAGAAATTTTAGAGCTGGAGGTATATTCCCCCATGTTATTAGTTTGTGAGACTCCAAAGCCAACAAAGATTTCTCATTTTTCATAAACATTTTTTAGGCAAGGTTGAATAAATAGCAATAAAGTAAATCACTTTGGAACCCCACTTTACACAGCAACTTTTCCTCACCGTAAGTTACTATATCCCAAGTGGAACTCAGACGTCCCAAGATACAGCAACATCATTTAGTTAGCTACTTTTTTGCTGACTTTCTGTGAAAACCATCCTTCTATATTAAGGTCATCAGTAGTTAGGTCATTTTACCTAAAATTTGTAGATACGTCTTATCAAATCATTAGTATTAGTATTAGTATTAGTATTAGTATTAGTATTAGTATTAGTATTAGTATTAGTATTAGTATGCCCGAGACTAATGGAATGCTCTAGGAAGTTTCTGGTGGAAGTGTAGTCTCTCAATAAAATAAATACTCAGAAGTTTTTTTTCTCTTTTAGAACCTCGATCCATGGCAGAACCAGGTAAAGATCATTTCAACTTTATTCATGTTGTGATTCAGTGACACGTAAACACACACACACATATATATGACATATGCATAGTTACACCAGTGTTCAGAAAAAGTGAAAAATAAAGTTTAGAAAAAGAGTCAAATCCATTCTAGTTATTACTGTTGAAGAGGGGAGGTGTGGGAATTTGGAATACTATCTAGTCAATAATATAAATGTGGTTAGTTCTTGGTTATTAAAGATTGTTTATTAGGAATACTTTCCTGTGGTCCTTGGGTCCCACTCATGGCCTCCCAAAACTGGAAAGAACAATGTTCACAGTGCTAGATCCATTCCAATTCCACAGCCTATGCATCTCAAATCATATGCATCACTTTTTGAAATTTGCAGAATAAACTATCCATGATGCTGTTGGATTTGTGTTGAGAGGAAACTAAAATGTCATGGAAATGACAAGTCAAAGCTCTTATCTTTAGAATAATACAAGTCACTCATAAATGACACCACAAACATGTGAATGTCCTTTCTGTAAGCCCTGAAAAAACAGACTGTATTTTTAATCCTGCCTAAGAATGGTTTGGAATTCTAGTATTAAAATTCTCTCTATTGAAGACTGAATAGAAAGACATTCCAGAAATAACCATTGAGCACCCACATTTTTTTAGCCATCCGCTGGGCCCTCGAGGATACATAGTAAAGAACAGAAGTGGATCTACTCTTGCCTTGCTTATAATGGAGCAGTAATTGTTTCCCTGGAAAATGCTTTAGACATCTGACACATTCATCCAGATCCAGATTTTCAATAGATAGTGCCGTATACAAAGTAATTCCAGTCACCCAACGGAAGTCCATGCCCAAACATATTTCCCACCTTGTGATTTAAAATGTCACAGTCACAGAGATTTCTCATCTACCTGGCATAGAAGACTGCTGAAATATTTGGTAAAGGGAATGGGAAACCAAAGGCCAGCTGCTCAGAACAAGAGCAGAGGTATGAAAACCCTGCCTGTCCATCCTTTAGATTTTCTGAGCAGCTAGTAAAGAAAACCTCTCAATATGGTTTCTGCCACAGAATATATATTTTTTTCACATAGCAAGATTCTCTAAGAAATAGCAGCCTTGAGATTGGTTAATTTACTGTCTCTGACATCAGTAAACCTGGTAATTCCATTTTAGTAATTTAGTCAGTAACCATTCTGTTTTACTGGCATTTAGAAGAGATTTGTACTTTGGTCATTGCTGAGGTATTTGCAGAAGATTCTGGGTGTTTCACATGTACTGCAAGCAACAAATATGGCACAGTGTCAAGCATTGCACAGCTTGATGTCAGAGGTAAGAGCTCTCTAATTGCTAAACAGTTAAAACTATGACTTTGGGAAACTTTTATAATTTGTTTTCCTTCATTTATTTTTAATTTTTCACTAAGGTAACATCTTACAACATTGCGTGTGATTTAGGGGAATATGTTCACACATCCTCAGGTGTGTGTTACCACACCCACCACCAAAGCACTCAACCCATAGTCTTTGTCCTAACCCTCCCCTTCTTGTTCCCATCTCCACTTTCTCCTCTCTCTAATAGCTTTAATTCTACAGTTATATTTCTAGTGATTGTTTTGATTTAGTTTTATCTATTCCTTTGTTGTTGTTGTTTTCCTATATTCACATATAGGATATTCACATATAGATGATAGTGATATCATCTAGTATTTTTCTTTCTCCTTCTGACTTATTTCACCAAGTATAATCCCCTCCATTTCCAACCATGTTTTTGAAATGGCAAGGGGTCATCTTTTTTTATAGCTGAGTTTTTATTCCATCATGTCTCTACACCACATCTACTTAATTCTCTCCTTTGTTGTTGGGTACTTAGGTTGTTTTCATACCTTTGCTATTGCAAATAGTGCTGCAATGAACATAGGTATGCATATTTCCCTTCAAATCAGTGTTTTTGCATTCTCCCAGTAAATACCTAGGAATGGAGTTGCTGAATCATAAGGCACATCTATTTTTAATATTTTGTGGCACCTCCCTACTGTTTTCCATAGGACTGGACCAGTCTACATTCCCACCAACAGTGTACGGGGGTTCCTTTTTTCTCCACACCCTCATCTGCATTTGTTGTTTCTGCTTTTTTTTATATGGGCCATTCTCCCAGGAGTGAGGTGGTATCTCATTGTGAGTATGTATATGGAGAGTTTGTATTACCCTGCCTTACTGCTTTTCACATGAAGCTAGCTTGACTTTCCTCTAAAAAACTGAACGATTGAGAAAAATGTTCTTGAACAATGTTATATTCAATTTTTAATTTCCTATTGTATTTATGACAATCCCACCTCCACCCTGGTTATCTTGGTGTTACGTATTATATTCCCTAAGAAAACATCTTCTTGGTATGATTTATTAACTTCAAATATTCTTCCCAAAATAGTACTTGGAATTTTAATTTCTTCTCTATATCCCCATAATTTTTTAATATACCAGATTATGTTCTCTGTTTTAATAAGCGTTTTCCCATTAACACATCACCTGGTCTTAATGCTTTCCCATTTGGATACCCATGCCAATTCAGAGTTATAGTCCCATCTCTGTCTTGCTGGGGACGGCTAACATCTCAGGTCCTGTTTTTTGCCTTTCAGGAAATGAGGACCTCAGCAATAATGGGTCTCTTCACTCAGCCAGCTCCACCACCAACTTGGCTATTATTGAGCAACAGCCATCTCCACCCAACCTGGTGCCTCCTTCTGTGGAACAGCCCCCTAAACCCAAACTTGAAGGTGTTCTAGTGAACCACAATGAGCCCCGGTCCAGCTCAAGAATTGGGCTCCGTGTGCATTTCAACCTGCCTGAAGATGACAAAGGAAGTGAAGCATCCTCTGAGGGTGCAGTGGGGACCTCCAACCAGACCAGGCCTGATTCTTTCCAGGAACAATTCAATGGACAGGCAACAAAAATTCCTGAGCCTTCTTCACCCATTAAAGAACCTCCTCCAGTTCTAGCCAAACCCAAACTGTAAGTAAAAATTAGAATAAATGATCAAGAGTACATGTGGGGCTCTCTGAGTTTGCCTTTCTTAAAAAT
The DNA here is from genome assembly GCA_004024945.1 of Uropsilus gracilis. Taxonomy (NCBI): domain Eukaryota; kingdom Metazoa; phylum Chordata; class Mammalia; order Eulipotyphla; family Talpidae; genus Uropsilus; species Uropsilus gracilis. Next base: position 10,098 of record PVHY01016586.1, read on the forward strand.
GATAGAGCTGAAAGGGGGTGGGGGTGTCATATAATAAGAAAATACAAATGTTTTGTAAATCATACATCTTTTCATTAAGTGTAAGAGTTCTATCACTATCATTCTTACTAATAATAGTCTACCTTCAAGAAAGTTACACCTAACTAGTCCAGAAAGATGTTAGTCAATTATTGGAGGGCTCCAGATAAGCTCTTCCCAAAAAACCCTTATTTGTGTCTAGAAACATATAGTCTGTAATTTCATCTTTAAATTTCCCATTTCTGTTTCAAAATGAGATTTTATGGTCATTTGTGAAAAGATAGCTTGTGTTTTTTCTCTGACTGAATCTGCTGTAGTAATCATCATGGAATTGCTAGAGATACCATGGTACAGAAGAAAGAGAAGTCATGATTTTCAAATTCACCCCAGAAGTCTGATGTAATCAGATACTAACACTCTAGAGTCAGAGTCATGCTGAATGGTCATCCACAGCAAATGCAGAATGTGAACTACTATTTTGTTCTGTTTGGTCCAGTTGTCAAAATAATCATGATTATATTTACAATTACATAAAACTGGAAACAATCGCATTAAAATCTACAGTAACAGCTCTCCCTCATATGTTTCTCCATGCTGAGCACTAGATCTTTATCAAAAGCAGTTCATGTTGTATAGTTTTATATTTTTTTCATTATCACATCTGTTAAAATTCTTGGTGTGAAATCTAAAGGACTTAGAACACCCTATCACAAGTCATCCAGAGACACCCAGAAATGCCTTGTCCCTTCAAAGTTCTGCTAGTCACAGGAAACAGGAATCTGAAAAGGAGGGGCAGAGGTTACCTTAGGGGTAAAGATGGGAGTGGGAATCTAAATGTAGCCAGGACCTGTTGGAGACGAGCTGGAGATCTGGGAGGCAGGATCACATGGTCACTCCATGTGATCCTGTGTGAGGTTGTCTGTCTTATGAACTTCCTTGTCTCTACTTAGCATATCTATTCCATTCTGTCTTTCTATTTTGAAGACTCATCAATTCTTACCTCAGCCACCATTTTTATGATTCTTAAACATTTTAAGATTAGGTAGCTATGTTACATAACTCTAGATCACAACACAAAGTATTTAAGATGAATGATGACATCTAGTCTTGTGTATCCTGAGTGTCCTTTTCCCCTTTTTCCCTCTTACTGACAGTAAAAGTGACTTAGAAAGGAGAGACTAACAGTCAATTCTCTAGGGATTCACTAACACATTTCTGCTAACTTTGAGTTTGTGTTCTTCATCAGCATGAAGGTATACCCTCCTGTCTGTGTGTGTTCTGAAGGGTATGACTGATGATGACAAATTGTCCTTCTCTCTCCCCAAATTTGTTTTGTGTGCAGTGATTCCAGTCAATTACAACAACTTCACAACCAAGTCTTACTGGAACAGTTACAAAACCCGTCTCCTTCATCTCCTAAGGAGTTTCCTTTCAATCTGAGTGCTGTGAACTCCACTGCTCCCTCAGTGGTGACAATTTCCAGCAAGCAGGCCAAGTCTCCTTCACAGACTTTCAGCTTGACCAGGCCAAAGCATTTCTTCCCTTCCACCAATACCACCTCTACCACTTCATCAATAGCATCTCCTTCCAGCTCTCCGCCAGCAGTTACCCTGAGCAGCACTCCTCAAGCCATTCAGAGGACAGTGAGCAAAGAAAACCTTGTGGTTTCTCATCCCTCTGTGCAAACCAAATCTCTTGGAGGAGTTTCAGTCCAAAATGAGCCACCCCCTCCAAGTCCAGTAGAGCCAGCACAACCACCACTCACATTCTCCATCTCCAGCGGAAATCACTTTCAGCCTCACTGTGTGTCCCCAACTCCTGTCTCTCCCACCAGCCGCTTTCAGAACCCAGTGGCTTTCCTCAGCTCTGTTCTGCCTTCTCTCCCTGCCAACCCACCCACCAATGCAATGGGGCTGCCCAGAAGTGCACCATCTGTGTAAGTGTCATTGAGGTTTCTGAATGTAAGACATTGGTTAAGGCTGGGTATGGTGGTGGGTGCCTGTAGTCCCAGCTACCTGGGAGGCTGAGGCTGGGAATCACTTGAGTCTGCAGGATTGGGACTATCCCCAGACAACATAGCAAGACCTAGTCTCAAAAAAAAAAAAAAAAAAGACTTGATTAAGAAGTGACATATGCATAGACTCACTTAGCCTGAGGCAGGACTTTCATTTAGTAGATTTCTAGATAATCCAATCTTAGACACACAATGAGTATTTAATAACTTATAGCAAAGAGTATTATTGCATAATGATACAATTGTTAAAAACTCTCTACAGATATACATCCTCCATACAGGACTAAACTTTTGCACACAAAATGATGCCTGGTATCTATTGTCATTTTAGTCACCCCGATATCTAGATCTTTGTCCCCAGCCAGTGGTTTTCATGGATATGTCAGGTGTGAATTTATTTTACAGGCCAGCCCAGGGACTAATGAAGAAAAATACAAAATCTCCCCAGCCTGTGAGTGATGATTACATTCGTGAAACCAAGAATGCGGTGATTCTAGACTTGGGGAAAAAAATTAATTTCAGTGATGTCAGATCCAACCAACAGGTAAGATGACTGGATTGGAATTTCATTGTAAGAAACATAATTTTGCCCAATGTTGTCCTCACCTGCTCAGTGATCTCAGTGAGGCTGATTCTGCAGTTTAAGAAAGTGAAGCACAGATAATCGAAGGGTCACATAGGAAACTTGTCTACATGGATCTTTAGCTCTTGATTATTCCAGTAGCTAATTCAGTTCACTTGCTTACGTAAGGTAAAAAAGGAGACTAATCTATTATCTGTTCTAGTAATCCTCAAGTCAATATTTGCAAGCACCATTACATCTTTGAAATATTTCAATGTCTAACCCTTGAGATGAACTAGGAACTGCATGTAACATAACCATTAAGCAATATCTTTTGTCCAACCTGTACAGTTACTCACTTTCTGGTATTTACAACAGAAAGTATTACAAGGAAGACTTGAGTAGTTTCTCATTTGAGTCTCATACTGTGGTTATTCTTTAAATGTAGGTTTATATTTTAATAATCTAATTGTTAGTTTATTTTCCAAGATGGGAACTGATAAAATTTACTCTGAAATCTAAAATAAATTTTCAGTTTTATTACATGCCAGATATTGTAGAATTAGAAACTCAGTGACTCCCAAAAGCAAGATACTAGATGTCTCTGGGTCACTTGCCATTTTCCTTAGTGTTTCTCTCTCTTGCTTCCAGTGGAGCTATGAGCATACAGTATTTTCCAGTTGACTTATATGTTGGGTAGTTTTAACTAAAAATGTACTGTATAAAAGCTTTTTAAATTTGACATTAAATGGTTGATTCAAAGATTTATCATAATTGACTACATTATTCATGTATTATTTCATCAAATTACATATATTTCTGGGAGGCAAATGCCAGAATGACTTCTTCTCTTGCATCTTCTGCATAAATTATCATGAGTGAACCAGGTCTGGAGCCCTGGGTTTCAGGACAATTTCACATTTTTCCTGAAACTCTGAACCCTTTATCAGTTTTATAACACAATTGGCCTACAAATCCAATAAATATTTCTGTAACACATATCTTTTTTTCCTATAATATCATCACATCTGTAGCTATTAATACTTTTAAGTGTTATTGAAATCTTCTATAACTCAGAGAGGGAACCAGTGATATCAGGTCAGCACACAAACTGTTTGGCAATACTTTGAAGTTATTCTGGCAACTTTGGTAGATCCAAGGTAATCCATTGCCAAAATTAAGGGGCTTTTATCTTAATTACCTGAGATGAGTACATTATTTCCATTATGAATTCATTGAATGTATTAGCAGAAACTAGGAACGAATTCAAAAAGCACCTCAATCTTCTCCATATAAATATTTGCAACTCACGTCAGAATTCTTCTGAGAGCTATGGTGGGTTAGTTACAGAATTGACCTTAGATCACATTCTCTGCCAAAGACAATGAAAGCCAAGTTGCATAAAGGTAATTCAGGAAACTAAGAGATGTATAAGATGGAAAGCTTACATTAGATTGGTAGATTTTGGTTCTGAAAACACTTTGAGAAAAAAAACAAATTATAATATTGTTTTAACCACTGCTACTTGAGAAATGATAGTGAAAATGTCATTGAGAACTGTCTAAATATCTAAAGTATTGGTAAAGTTATCAACAAGAAATCTGCTTAGAAAAGTGGAGAAAAATCATAAAGAAACACTTGTGTACTGAAGGCATTCCATTTCTGCTGTCTGGGACACAGGGATCAAAATAATCTGTTTTCTCACTCCCATATTTTTTTTAATTATTTTTTTTTGAGAGTAAGTCTCGCTATTTTCGCCCGTGGAACTTCAGGTTCACGTTGCCCAGGGTACCACGGACTCAAGCAGTCCCCAGCCTCAGCTTCCCAGGTAGCTGGGATTACAGGTGCGTGCCACCACGCCCAGCTATTTTTTTAAGAACTGGGTCTCATTATGTTGCCCCGAGCGGTACTCGAACTGCGATCCCTGGTCTCCACTGCAGTTTCCTAGGCTGCTGCCTACAGGCACACACCACTGTGCCCGCCCTCACTCCCATATTAGCTTATACATGAATGGGAAGCAAATTATTCCTTCTGAAGATTATGCATTTACTTTCTTTTGAAAAATTTAGGTCCAGCAAATTGAGCACTCTTGCCCTATTTTAGCCCTAACCCAATGAAGAAAAAAACACTAATGTGTGATCCTTCATTACCACATTATACTGAGCATGAATAATGAATATTAATTACACTAATTTCCTCCCCAGAATGTAAATGTCCAACTAATGTTTCAGAAAATAAATTTTCTTTGATATATCTACCACTTTGTATTTCTCTATGTAATGTTTCTGTCTTCATTCGCTCACTCATTATATGCAATATGGATGTGTGAGGGTGATCTGGCTACGACATCTGTCACCCCATTGATCGCCAGGGTTGACTCGGCTGATCTGGCTGGCTAGTCGGGTGTCCCCTTCCTCCCTCACCGCTCCATGTGCATCCCTCCGGAAACTGCGCGCTGGGTCTAAGAGGACGGCCTTCCCCGAATAGAGATGGACCATTCTTCAGTGGAGGGTATACGAGTAGCTGCGCTCCCCTGCTAGAACCTCCAAACAAGCTCTCATTATATGCAATATTTCTAATTAACAACTGCATTTGCTTGTCGATTCTTAGAATTTTGTGAAATACAAAAGATGTTGGCCTTTCAGATTTTCATGTTGGTTAAAATGTTTAGCTTTTCAAAATGATGACAGTTTCTGTGGGTTGTGAAAAGTCAATAGAAAGGTGCCCAGTTTCTAGATTTATGTTGCATCATTTCCTATTTTGAAGTGTATTATTCACCACCAGTAGATCTTCATTGGATTTCAATAACACATGAAAGATTTAGGTAACCAGGGTGGAGGTAAGAAGTCAAAGAAATCAGAATCGCAAAATTCAATGGAAGCTTCATGACTAATCGGTCTAATTTGTACATGATGTGACAAAATATTCTGCACTTAGTGTATATTGTTGACTATAATTTCTAAATTGCACATAATCATGACCATTTAATGTCTAATTCCAACTTTCCTCTTCGACCTCATCTATCCAGAAATCTTCCCATCTCTTTATACTGCAGCTTCCTCCCCTTTCTTTTTTATTAGTGCTTCTGTGAAATTGACTGAAGTTCCCAGATACTGCTCTGGGTGACAGGGGAAAAGAAAATAAGCACCTAAATCTTGCTCTGCGTTTTGTTCAGCTATCATCTTCTGTAAGCTGCTTAGTCATTTCCTCTTTTAAATCTTAGCTCTCACCATGACTTCTTTTTGAAAATCCTCTATTGTGAACAAATAGTCTTGCCATCCAGTTCTGTTCAAATAAGAATTCTACCAGATGTTGCCTACCTTGGGCATTGTAGAACCCTGGGTACCAGAAGAGTGAAGTATCTTCCGTTATCTGTTATGGACACATCCAGATGTGTCCCTGGGCCCTGGGATTGGAGGTTTCTTATACATTGCTACCTCCGTTTAGTGCCTGGCACAGAATGAGCGCTCAGTGAATATTTGCTGAACTAACACACAACTATAGGATGTATTTTTATGCAACCTCCTTAAAGCTATAAACTGGTTTTTATATTGTATCCTTGGTGGCTCACTTAGTACAGTGCAAGAATTTGGCTTCAGGGAGAGGGAAGTAGGCTATGAAACCTGATTATTTCTATTGAAGGTAGTATGTAATTATTAGAAATACAATCTAATAAGACATCTTACATGTATGTCAACCTCCAAGTTTCTTTAGGAATCTTATTTCTGATATCCAGTTGGTGGCTATCTGCCACAAACAGAAGGAAACTTTCTCTAGCATGTCATTTTTTTGTGTGAACAGTACACCCAAAGTTGTTTGGGAATCTTTGAGCAGTCTCTTCCAGCTGGTTTGGTTATATTTGAAGCTAACCCTAAACTAAACTCAGATCTCAGAGTAGAGGAGGCCAGCCATGAGCTTTGGGCAGCGAGTGGGAGAGTGATGACCTATGTTTTAGAAATCCAGAGCCTTGGCAATGCCCATTCTAGTCAGGTCTTGTCCTAATATAGAGGTCTTCAGAAGAAGGGAAAGAATTTTACCACCCTGCCTATCTGAAGAATATTGCTGCAAATTGTCCTACGAATCAAATGTCTCAAGTTGTCATGCTATCAGACTTAAGAGAATATCTTTAAAGGAAAAAACTTATATTTACAAAAGGCATATTCTTCTGGGAAAAAAATTGACTTTTTGTTTTCTTCCACAGAACAATTGAAATTCTACACATTTCATTTTCACTTAAAATCTTTAAAATAAGTCTGGAAAGAGTGAATCATATGTCATTGCCTCCAAGCTAGAAAAGTATTCTCTCATTTGAGCCCAGATATTACCTATGAGCTGCAGATACAGAAACTCCTGCCTTTATTCACAAAGGGAACATAAGGACAAATGGAAAATTCAAATGTGCATCCACCAACAGTGGATTGATAGTGCAACCTTTGTATAGAAAGTGCAGAAAGCACCTTGAAAATTATTTGTATTTCTGTTTGCAAATTTCCTTGCAAAACCTGAGTACCATTAGTCATAATTTGGAATGACAGTCTTGATTTATGTGCATTAAGCACTAATTATCCTTGGCATAACCTACTCTTCATCACAAAACACTGCAAAGAAATCATCAGTTATCACTTTGGAAATGGTGCACATATTTGCTAACATCTCAGATGTAAAAATTCAGTGCTTTAGTAATAGATCATATATCCCTGCCACACAGTTGTGTGGTCTCCTTGTTCCTGAGGTTCAGCTTCCCAAATACCTTATGAAAATGTTCGTGGAATCTCCTTGACCTACAGTCTTATTTAGTTTGCGCATCTTCAGTTATACACTATATCACATAGCTGGTGCATTAAACATGTTTGTCTAAAAGCAGTTTTTTCTCTCCCATTATCCCTTAACATTTAACCAGCAGGACCAATTCTCCTTCTTCTAGCAATTTCAAATGACTGCTTTTACAAGGTTCTGTGATAACTTAAAAGACATAAAAGTTTGTTATTGCAAAATGCAATCTTGATCCAGTAACACAAACTTTCCAGCCCTGTGGTAACCAATACTCTAATCCTTATTCAAAAATTAGATCCAACACACAACATCCCCATTTCTACCCCACATTCTAGAGACTGATACAAATTGCAAACCTAAAGCCCAGGAAGGGAAGGATAGCCAGCTTCTCTCCTTTGTTGCTCTCCTCCGCTTCCCTCACTACTATTCTTGACTTTTCCCTTTCCCAACTATGGGAGACACAAGATCTGGCCTCCACACTGAATTTGTCTCAGATGTAGCCCTCTTGTGCACAATGGCGATCATGTACTGACACTATTCAAGACTGCAGGCCCCTTAGGGAGCCATCAGCTTACATACCACCAAAAAAGTCACTCCACTCCTCACCCTAACTTTTTAAGACAGAGGTCAAACACCAAAAAATGTAGGAAGGATAGCAAGCTCTCCAATAGGCCCATTCAATCTCCTTCCCTAGATTTGCGGTGATAGTCAGGTACTCTGGGGCTGGAGGAGGAGGTAGGAAACTCAGAAGCACAGCAAACTTCCTTCACTAAATCATCTCCCTCCCAACTCTTGTAGCGTTAATGGAGGTGAATCAACTCTGTCCTTAAGCACCTGCTTTGAAATTTCTGTCTCTAAACCCACTTGTTTCCTGATATCTAGCCCATCTCATTAGAGAACTCCAGTTAGGATCTGGTTACAACAGTATCTTTAGTACCTAGTACCTAGTTATGAATAGCTTTTTTTCTTCTTTATTTATTTTGAAATTTTCTTACAGCTGTGAGTACACTGCAGAACAAAGAAATCTGAGGCTGAGAAACTTGCCTTCAGAAGTGAGCAAAGTGGCATGTTTGTGCTCCAAGAATAAGTATCTTTTGTGATGGACAATTTCAAAATCAGTTATTATGTCTAAAAACATTCTTTGTAAGTTGGTGTCAGCTCTCTGATGTTCAACTATGCCTTCTGTTTCTTCCTCCCTTTTACTGCTTTATTACTGATTCACAATATTCTTATTTGTGCTTCTGGTTTTGTTTTCCTATTGTCATTTTGCTCAGGAGTTTCTTTTCTTGTAGAAGGACTCCTTTCAGCATTTCTTTTTTTTTTTTTTTATAGGACAGATCTGGTGGTGATAAACGATTAACTTATGCTTGAGAAAACCTCTATTTCACCTTCATATTTGAACACTAATTTTGCAGGATAGAGGATTTTTGACTTATTCCTGTTTTCTTAGGTCTGTGAACAGACCTAAGAACATTCCACTCTGTCCTTACCTGGAGAGTGATTGAAGCAAAACCGGAGGAAAGCATAACTTGAATGCCTTTATAAATTGTCTTTTTCTTTCCTATAAAATTGTTTACCTTTGACTTTTGATAATTTAACAATGATATGTCTTGATGTAGAGCATATAGCATTTAAAAATGTGAATGTTCTGTTTCATGGGCATCTGCACTTAATTCATTCTTTAGTTTTGGGAAATTCTTAGCAAGTATTTCTTTACAAAAGGTCTTTGCTCCCTTCTCCACCTTCTAGAATACCCATTATTATTATATGATATATTATTTTATCTAATAATATTTCTTGTAGAGTTTTCTTTTTTATCCCCTTGCTTCTCTCTGTTTCTATTAGGTGATTAGACATTTGCATTTTCTGAAATCATTTACCAGTTAATTCTATTTCAAGTGTCTTCTGTATTTGTCTTCATCTCAACCAGATGAGATGTTTTTTCAACAGTTTTATCCCTTTGGTGAATAACTCTCTTTGTTCCTGGATTTTCTTTCTAAAACCTTGTATCTGCCTCTCTGCCTTTGACCAAATCTTCCCAGTACCTCATCGTTGTTTCAAAATATTTATCTGAAGTCTAACTCCTCTATTTCTGTGTCCTTTCTATAGGACCCAGAACTCCTACTCTTTTTTTTTTTCCACTTTTCCAGCTTGTCTTCAAAAATTCCTTGCTTCCTAGGCATAGAGTGTGGCAGGTTTGTTAGTTTACCTTGATGTGAGTTGGGGGAAGGGGGAGAACCTAGGGCTTAAATACTAAGTCTCAGCTTTTTTTTAGGAGTGAGGTTTGTCATCTCTGCCTCCACTCCTCTCCACAGCAAGTTCCAATGGGTGCTTTCAGTTGTCCTAACTTCCCACTCTGCCATGGGTCTGGATTGTCATCTATGAAGCTTGAGTCTCCTATTGAGAGGGGCCAGCTCTGGTCCAAGAAACTCTTGTGTCCCAATAGGGCCTGGCAGGCAGGGGGGGGCTGCCCTGTCATTCTGCTGTGGCCACAGGCAATGGCCACCAACACTGTCACCAACACTGTCATTACTACTGCTACCCCACTGAGGGACCAGCTGTCATCTCTGCCTTCTTGATCCTTTCCAAGGGAGTGATGTATTGTTTGCTCTGTAACCAGTGCTCCCCTCTCCTACTGAAGTCTTACCTGGCTCTGCCTGAAGCCTCTTTGATCTTTTACATCTGGGAGCGGGGTGGGAGGAGGTATTTCCTTACCCAAGTTGGTCATGTGTACACCCTGGCAGATCTGCACACGAGATCTCAAATGACTATTATACTCCCTTTCTGAAAAGTCCCTCTAGGGAAACTCACCAAACCCCAGTGCAGACCAATCTATGTAGCGTAGGTCCTTTGATGGCAGGTCTCAACAGCCAGTCCTCTGGCTAGGATCAACTTTAATGGCTATGCTCTCCTTGCCTTCTCTCCTCCCCTGCAGTAAGCCACCACCTTACTGCAACTCCTCTGTAGGGCAGTCCTAACACTTTGTAAAGGGACTTCTGAATCCTCCTTTAAACAAAAAATTTTTTTTAAATTATTGTTTGTAGGGAAGAAAATGATCCCAACCATTCTACTCAGTCATGATGTGGGTGGAGTCTGAATAGTTTATTTTAAACAAGTCATTGTTCTATTTTCATCACCTCCCCATTTGTAGTACTGGTGAAATAATAAATATATAATCAATATGTAAACATTTATAATAAAACAAAATATGCAATTTCAGTCATTTTGCTTATACAGTTCTTTTGAATACATCAAACATTTATAAAGTCTATAAAATCAGGCCCCTACTGAATAATATCAAGTTCCTAAAATTAGTTGTTTGGAAAACATGAATACAAGGTGGCAGTCATAATTCTCAAGTAGGCTATTATGTTACCCACTGTATTCCTGAAGTGTAATGTAATCATTACTTAACATAATGTTTGACCATAATTTTTTTGAAAATTTGTATTTTTAGATAGAATTTCAGGATTCATTTTCTTCTAGAACAACTCTCACAGTGTAAGTAGTGGAAAACTTACTGGTCCTTACTGGCCAGGCAGTAGGAGGAGCTCTGGAAGTATTTTTAGCTTAAAGCAGAAGTTCATTAAAATAGTGGCTAGAAATGGAATGGAATGGACTGTTAGTTTGAGGACTTAAATTAAACAAGATGAGAAACCATAAAGGCTACCCTCACAAAAGCCTGGGGTTTCTTGAGCACTGGGTTCCATAGGAGAGGTTTGAGAAATATGTGATTTATTCTTTTTGGATGTAATTTAAAACCTAGTAAAAGACTCTTTAGTCCATATCTCACAAGGTGAACAAATACTCCTAAGGATATAGAAATATTCCTAAGCATATAGAAAATAAACAAATTTATTAAAAGGAATAATAATATTAATATAAAGCATGAATGTAATTTAACAAAGAAAAATATGTACCCCATGTGATTTTAAACTAGCAAGTGAGACTATCTAATGCTTAAGCTCATTTAAATATTTAAGGAAAATATAGTCATTGTGAAATATAGGATTGAATCATATGAGATTGCTGACTTTCTGCTATCTTTAACTTATAAAAATGATGATTTCATATAGTTCAACCTGATATATGGGTAGTTGGAAGTTTTAATTACTAACTTTTAAAAATACCTGTAATATAGGCCGGGCACGGTGGCTCGTGCCTGTAAGCTTCAGCCTATGAAGCAGCCGGGGCTAGGGATCGTCACCGTTCGAGTCCCACCTGAGGCCCGTAGCGAGACCTAGTTCCAAAAAAAAAAAAAAAAAAAAAAAAAAATAGCTGGGCGTGGTGGTGCGCACCTGTAATTCCAGCTACCTGGGAAGCTGAGGCTGGGGATTGCTTGAGTCTGTGGTACCCCGGGCAACGAGAGCCTGCGGTTCCATGGGCAAAAATAGTGAGACCTAGTCTCAAAAAAAAAAAATAAATAAATAAATAAATAAAATAAAAATACCTGTAATATAGAAAATAGTCTCCATACTTTTAAAGTAAATTAGGTTTCATATTAGTAGAAATGAATTATCTTTCACCTTAACTGGTTTGTCTTAGCTAATTAAAAATTAATAAGCTTCACTGGAGAGGAATCACTTTCTGTTCTGAAGAAGTTGTGAATTTATTTTGATTATTCAGTCTGAATGTGACTAAGAGGGGCAAATTTAAACTTGTTTCCAAGATATTAAAACCAGTTGGTTTCTATGTTTCCTAAGTTCCAGTTCCACACACATTCAGGTGATAATATGTATAAGGTCATGGGTGATGTGGTGGAGAAAATATGAGCCCTTATTCTGCCTATATCTAGGCGCAGATACTGATCAGACATACACTTCCCAATTCCATTTCACGGGTATTTCAATACCACCTCCACCACCCATCTGAGTTATAAAATTGTGGTGAATTAGAGTCACACAAGATCTCACTCTAACTCCAATGATGGCGAGAGGTCAAGAAAGAACAGATAAATGACAATTGGGTTTGGCAAATTTGGAGACCCTGAAAATAGTAATCTCAGTGGAACATTGAAAATAAACCAAACTGGAGCAGGGAGCAAGAGACTAGATAACAAGGAAATGATCCCATAACAAAAGAAAGTCATCTGAAATGGTTTTGATATGAGAAGAGCAGAGACACAATAAAGGCAGATGTGGAGTCGAGGGAGATTTATTGAAGACAGGTTTTCCTTCCAGCAGATGAGAAAGTCTGGTAGAGATAGGAAGTTAATGATAAAGAATGAAGTTCAGAATAACTTTGCCAAAACAATTAGGACATTCTGCATATTAAATTGCAGTTATGGAAATTACATTCCATCTTCATTCCATTCCCTCCAGGATTCTTCTGGGGTTCCAGGCTCAAGGTGAGGAATCAGGATTCATTAAGGCAGTTTGGGGTTATAGTAGAGACATTGAAATCTCCTTTAGTGTTCCATGGTGAGGACCTGGAAGCTGAAGATGTCTCGTATTGGGGTTCCATGCTAAAACTCTAACATCTGAATCTTTAAAAGCTGCATCCTCAAATTATACTGATGATACCTTCTTCCTCACGCATAGAAATTGAAATTGAAATATGTTGCCATTTTGACAGGAGTACAAAATTTCAAACTTTGAGCAGAGATTGATGAATGAAATAGAGTTTCGCTTGGAGCGTACCCCGGTTGATGAATCTGATGATGAAATCCAACATGATGAGATTCCTACTGGCAAGTGTATCGCTCCCATCTTTGACAAAAGACTCAAGCACTTCCGGGTCACTGAAGGTTCTCCAGTCACATTCACCTGCAAAATTGTTGGAATACCTGTTCCAAAGGTAGGGGAAGATGACTCTCCCATTTACCAGCCAGCACAGAGTTATAGACAGTGCTTTCCAGAAAGACTTATCAGACTCAAGTGAAGTATCAACTGAAGGAATGAAAACCAATATATTAGAAAATGAACAAAATTCAGATAATTTGACTGAAAAAGAGACTATTAGGAATAGTCACTAAATAGACCAAAAATAAATTGATTTTTAGAGTAAGTTAGAATTTTAACAAATGTTTAAAATAGATTTCTTAGTCATGATCCTCTGTTTTGGGTTATTGATTCTCTTAGCCATCAGCCCTGCCAAATTGTTATTTTTCTTTCTATTTTGCATCTATTGAATACCCAGAATACCTGTCCTGTCATTTTACAAAGTAAGCTATATTTAAATCATTACTATTAAGTTGGCAAATGCCGAAAATGTCATGTTGTTATCATTGGCTGCTGAAAAATCTTATGAGTCACCAGATTTTTTGGCAGTCAGCTGAAGGAAGGATTTACACCGGGTATGGCTGGAATCTCTCCACTCTACTTTCACAGACCTGATGTTATTATGTGGGCTAGGTTACTAGGAAATATAGAGGAGGGCAGCTACAGTGCGTACTTTAATCACCCCCCTCCCACACTGCCCATTCTGTCTTTGAGAAATGTCCTTGATATTTGGGAACTTAGCATGAAATGTATATCAAATGAGAAATTTAGCAAGTGAATCCTGGCCTCATTCCATTTGGTATATAATAAGTAATACTATCCTTTTAAGGAAGGTGAGCTAGTCTAGCCCTTAGATCTGTGACTACAGAAGACTTGAGCTAGTAAATAGGATAATGAAGAAAGATTCATCCTCCTAGTCTTCATTATTGTGTCTCTAAAGATACAAGATACATCTAGTTCTTAGAATAACTTTAAATTAATTATGAAGATTGATAAAAAATAGTCAAAAGCTTTATCTCATCTTAAATATATAGTATTTTTAACTTAAATATTCTATATCAAGTGGAAGAACATATTATGCTGTCATTTTTTAAATAAGTTTCATCATTTTTGTCTAAGGGTTCTGTAAGGGATGGATCATTTGTAGAGATGGCAATTAGCCCTTATCACCCTACTCCCTACTTTATTATTGTCTAAAGATGCCTAAAACAATATCTTTTCCTTGATTAATTTTTATTCCAGGTTTACTGGTTCAAAGATGGAAAGCAGATTTCAAAGAGAAATGGGCACTGCAAAATGAGGCGAGAAGGAGATGGGACATGTTCTCTGCACATTGAGTCCACCACCAGCGATGATGATGGAAACTATACCATAATGGCTGCCAACCCCCAGGTGGAGACATAGGGTTGTGCTCCATGCTGCAGTTTGAGGAAGGAACAGTTGAAGTCATTGAGAATGAAAAATGGGAGTTAAAAGAATTACCGAGGAAAATGAAAGAGAAGCATTGTGATTGCTTGTAATTAGAGCACAATATCACAACTTAAAAGATGAGTTAGCCACAAATTGGTCAGATACTCAACCCTTCTGTCACTGTCAAAGGAAATCAGTAGTATCTACTCACTGTCTTTACATCCCAGACCTATTGGGCTAAATCTTGTGCTTATCAATTTACTGACTCTCTAGTTGTCAATAGATCATTCTATCAAAGAACAATTTGTTGTTTTTAACAAATAGGTAAATTACTTCATATAAAGGCTTGTGAATATCCATCAAAAGTATAATGTCCTTTTTAAGTAAAATTGGAAAGTTATAGCTTTCACTTTCATTTTTTAATGAGATTAAGATTTAAAATTCCCCTAAAAGACATGGCAGAATAAATATCTTCAACTACTGGAATAGGAAGTGCAGAACTATGATTTCTACTCTCACCCACTCTTCCTATTAAGATGGTATTAGTTAAGATTACCTCTACTGAGAAAACTATAAAAATACTTGTCCATGCCCCCTGCTTGTGGCTATAATGTTAAAAACACAAGAATTCAAAATTTTTTTCAGTCACACACATAAAAGGTTTTATTTGTCCTCTCATGAAAAATCTGCATAATCATTACAGATACAGATAAAATCACTGCAGAATCTTTATTTCTTCTTTTGCCAGCACCAACATTGGTCTTTGTGGTACCCTGATTTCCTTCATTCTGTTCTGTGTTCTTTTTATTGGTTTTTTTTTTTTTTTGAGGTCTTTTTCTTCTCATGTCTTGCAAGTCTATGTTTACATAATCCAAGGAATCCTAAATCATGCCAAAGCAAGTTGTCTTGACATCTCCAAAATGGTTCTGAATGGAAATATAAAGATAACTTCGGAGGTGGTCTTGTTTTTAGCTTGCTTTTCCCTAATTTCTGTTTTAGATACTGTTGCCTTTCCAGGGCAAAGGGAGTTAATGACTATAGGGCTGGTCATGAACTTCCTGGTTCCTAATGGTTATAGCATTATTCATGAAGGGGTTGAATCTCTGGGCAACCAGGGAGGAAAAGAGGGATACTCTGAAAATTCATTTCATTTTACATTTGTACTCAGTTCATTTCTCCCTAAGAAGACATCACAAATATCCTTAAAAAATTCCCCCCTGAAATTATTAACAGTAATTTGAGTCATAGTGTCTTCACCCTCTCAAAGAAAAACTCGTAATAGTTAACAAAATTCACAATTTTCAAATCTAGAAAATTTCTCTAAGTTGGAAAAATATGAAATTCTTATTTTAATCTTATTTATTTTCTGTTTCTCAGGGGAGAATCAGCTGTTCTGGCCACCTGATGGTACAAAGTTTACCCATTCGAAGTAGAATAACATCTGATGGTCAGTCTCACAGGTAAAGACAAAAAGAATTTCTCTTCTCTAACCCCTCCCAAGAACCCTCTTACCATAATAAGCAATGAAGTTTAAAGTTAAATTGTTTAGTTGTAGTTCTCCATCAATATTCACCTGTGAACTTGTTGCAAATGTAGAAGACCAAGATCTACTGAGTCAGAATCCACATTTTAATAAGATGCCCAGCTGATTCATAACCACAGTAAGTTTGTCTACAGCACATTTTAATGGTTCAAAATATGTCATACTATTTATGCACACAATATTAGACTTTTAAATTAAATAGCCACCTTCTCTTTAGTAAAACAGAAACCTCTAATGTTTGTATGTACATAGATTGAAAAATTGTTGTTGTAGTTGTCATCTCCAGTCAACAATTGGCTTTCTTCCTCTCTGATTTTACTAACCACTAAGAAGAAAGAATCTGGCTTTCCCTTGAGTCTTATGGTGCCACAAAGTCTTAGCAAAGCATTCCATAGTTGCTGACATGGACGAATTAAATTTGACTTAGCAAAGAAACAAAAATAGTGACCCAAGTTTCAGATACAGTATTTCATCACCATTGCAACTACATCTTCTCCCCCCCCCCTTTAAGAGCAGCTGTTACTGTTGGGCAGTCCTAACTAGTTGAAGTTCATGGTCATCTTTAATGGCCTGCTGTAATTTATACCTAGGTTAAATTTTATTATTCAGAGACACAGGGATTGCAGCTGACTTGTTCTGAGCAATAAACAGGACTTTTCTTTTGGCTCTCATTTGAGGTTCAACTTGAATACTGACTTATTTGTTTATTTGAAAATTTGAACAACTGGTCAAACCCAAGCAAGGGAAACTGAGCCACTTAACACAGAATGACTTTAGAAATAAAGAAACCAAGAGAAACTAAAGCTTGTTTATTTGATTAGCAATCTCACAATATAATCCTACAGTGTATGATATGCTTACCATATTGCTCTTCTATCAGCTCCACACCATTATTTATTATTTGTTTATGGTCCAGCAACCTCCTTCCCTTTCTCACCAATCATCCTTCCCACCCACCTCCGTGGAATATCTGTTCTACAGGTTCTGTACTTGTGCCTATATGCTAAATGCCATAATTTTGTAAAATTGTTTCTGTGTTTAATGCCTAAATATGCTTGTTGCAGGGGAAGGTCCCGGGTGCAAGAAAGAGACAAAGAGCCCCTTCAGGAACGCTTTTTCAGACCACATTTCCTGCAGGCTCCGGGGGATATGGTTGCTCATGAGGGGCGCCTCTGCCGACTGGACTGTAAGGTAGCATCTAGCACCCACTTGGTTTAAGCGCTCTTCATGTTTTGTTTTTGCTTACTTATATTTATTTTTGCGTGTGTGTGTGTGTGTGTGTGTGTGTGTGTGTGTGTGTGTGTGGTATTTATTGAGAGAAAGGAAGGCTGGAGAAAGAGATCATATTTTTTCCCAAAAGGTTCTTTTGGAGTATTTAATACCAGACAAAAACAGTACATGATATTTTTAAGTCTTTTTATCTTTTTTTTTTTTTTTTTTTGAGACTAGGTCTCTCTATTTTTGCCCCGGGTACCACAGACTCAAGCAATCCCCACCTCAGCTTCCCAGATAGCTGGGATTACAGGCATGTACCACCATGCCCAGCTGTTTTGGGGGGGGAGGCAACTAGGTCTCACTATGGGCCCCAGGGGGGGACTCGAAACGCGATCCCTAGCCCCGGCCATTTCAGAGACTGAAGCTTACAGGCACAAGTCACTGTGCCCGGCCATAGTCTTTTTATCTTAATAAAAATTACATTTGGGGCCGGGCACGATGGCACGTGCCTGTAAGCAACAGCTTATGGAGTCGCAGTGGGGTTTGGGGGGCATGGTTCAAGTCCCGCCTGGGGCAACACAGTGAGACCTAGTCTCCAAAAAAATAGCTGGGCTTGGTGATGCTCACCTGTAATCCTAGCTACCTGGGAAGCTGAGGCTGGGGATTGCTTAAATCCGTGGTACCATGGGCAACGTGAGCCTGCAGTTCCACGGGCAAAAATAGCAAGACCTAGTCTCAAAAAAAAAATTACTTTTGTATGGCATCAAATTAACTGCATCTGTAAAAGATAACCAAAGAAGTAATATAATCCAGAAAACTTTCATATAGTACCTGCAAAGTCTTTATTACTAATAAGTCAAAAGTATGATTTTTACATTCTTGGAATGAATTGCTGCAAAGCGTAGCCTTTGAAAGAAATAGTCATGAAAATATTACTCCAAGGCAATTTGTGAAAACAGAAGTTGATTTCTCATATTAATCAGTATTCATGACCTTTAGCTATTCTACATTCTAATTCTTCAACCGAAACAAGGCTCAAGAGAGTAATGTAGATACCCCTCATTGTGAAGAGAAATCTCAACCACTTCTTCTGCTCCAAAATTGCAGATTATAGAAAATTAGATCAAATTAGTAAAGGCTTGAGGTTAAGTAACTGTAGAATCCACTTTTCTAGGTGGTTCTTATCCTTGGTCTCCCAAAGGCTGTCAAAATCATGTTTAGGACTACTACTCCTACTTTAACCCTAAAATATACTCCCACACAATTGTAATATACAGTAAGATGTAAAAACACCAGTTTAACATCTGCCTTTCTCTTAGCTACATATTGCTTCTTAGTTATGTTAAAAAAAATCACACCATTTCTGAAATTGATACTTCAGCTCCCTTTTATCTGTTTAGCATCTTAATTCTTATTTATCCTCATTAGGATATAATCATCACCTGAATTGCAGTCAAAATACTATACAATTTCAGTTCCTAAGGACAGTTCATCCAGACTCCTCTTGTCCTGAGACCCTGCAGAGAGGGTCACCACCCGTTTTCTCTTACTATTTGACACTAGTGAGGATGAAGAATTTGGTCACCAAATAAATCTATGTCGTCAGCCTGTCATTTGCCTCAGCTATCCTGTTGTTTATTAGGTGAGTGGCTTACCGCCCCCAGAGTTGATGTGGCTGCTCAACGGCCAACCTGTGCTACCGGATGCCTCTCACAAGATGCTAGTCAGGGAGACTGGAGTCCACTCTCTGCTCATTGACCCACTCACTCAACGCGATGCTGGGACCTACACATGTGTTGCCACCAACAAAACTGGGCAGAATTCTTTTAGTCTGGAGCTCACTGTCGTAGGTAAGATTTGTAGCTGGGACTGCTAAAGTTATTGCCCAAATATGCAGAACCTCTGACAGAATGCCTTAGTCCATTGTCCCACCACATCCAGCCTCAGTTTCTCCTCCACTTGGTAAAGACCATATTTCCTATGTTGCTTTCAAAGACACATCAGCAAGGTAACAATGCAATATGGTAACTGGTGCATAATATGCATGCAATAAATGGAATCACTATAAAAACCAATCAGGTAATCAATTCGTTGACTATCCCTAAATTCAAATCACTTTCTCTGTAGTTCAGGGCACCAGGCTCTTCCCCTACTTCAAAGTCAAACTTACTTACTTTTGCTTCAAGGTTGTTCTTTGTTTAGTAAACTATTATTCATTTTAGTTTATTTAGTTTATTTCCATTTAGTTTGGTTTATTACTCATTTAGTTCAGTGAACTATTGCTCTAAGATTTAATTCAAATGTCAGTACCAACACAGTATGGTTCCACCAGTAACATCCTCTTTTGTGGGTTATGTTCACTTAAACATAGAGAAAGAAAAGGGGAGGTCCTTTGCCTCCAAGAAGAACTTTGGGGGTCAGAGATTCTAACTTGTTCTGTGTATCTCTGGTGTCTGGCTCAGTATATGGATCATGGAAGGTGATCAGCAAATGTTGAATTGATAACTAAACAAGGAACATTTCCCTTATAAAGTGATATGAATAAAACCCTGCAATCCTACAGATAAGAACAAATAACTGTCACCTTAGAGGTGCAAGCCCTTGGGGACAATAGTTCAGGCAAGATTAGATTTTAAAATCTGTTAGTACTGAGCTTTTCTCCTGCTATCTTCTGATTGTGGTCCTTGAAGGAAATCAGGGTGGCTTCAGCATGCTAGTACTCTCTTCAGGACTGTGGCTATTCCATCATATATCTCTTTCTTTTTCTCACCTTTAATTTCTTTTTTGCCTACAGAGTAGAAAAACTCATTCTGAAAAAGATACATTGATTGCAGGTTTTCACTTTTTTCCTATTATTTTATTAAGATATTAACTCTGAGACCCCAAGATATGAAGACTCTAGACTTTCATTGCTTCTAGAGGGGGGGAACCGCCTTAGGAAATACCATTTATGGCGTTAACAGAGTACTTTCAACTTTTTTGTAGTTATAAAATGTTTCAAAATAAAAATTTGAAGGATAATTAATATAGCTTCTCAAAATAAGCTTCTACAAAAAAATAAAAGATGTAGATAAAAATATATTATTTCTCAAAATGTACTATTGAGTCATCAAAGAAAGGCCTTTAATTCCATACTTACTATTTGCACCCCATGTCTATATACAGGTCCTTGAGCATTGTCTCTCATATATGGGATCTATGGACACAGTTAGCTTATTTCTTTTGAAATTATTTCTGGAGCTTTTATCAACAGTGAATTTTTAAATTGTTTGCATGTATATATGTATGTATTACATTGTTGCCTATCCCAAGATTCTCCCATCACCTTGTCACCTGTGAACCATCATCTTAATCTCCTGTGCCTAGCCCTCCCGTTATTTCTCCCCCTTTTGCTCTATGCTTCAGTTCTGCTGACAGTTGGTTTTAAATTTCCCTTGTCCTTTTGTTTGTTTTCCCTATATTCCACATATAGGTTAGATCATTCAGTATTTTTCTTTATCTCTCTGGCTTATTTCTGCTAACATGATTCCTTCTAGACCCATCCATGTTATCACAAATGCATCAAATTTATCTTTTTTGATTGGTGAATAACATTCCATTGTGTAACTATACCACAACTTATCCATTCATCTGTCTGAGGCATTTGGGTTGTTTCCATATCTTGGCTATTGTAAACAGTGCTGCAATAGACATCCTAGTACAAGTATCCTTTTGAATTAGTGTTTCTGTATCCTTTGGGTAGATTCCAGATCAAATGATAGTTCCTGGATCAAATGGTACTTCCATTTTCAATAATTTGAGGGTCCTCCACACAGCTTTCCATAATCTCTGGACCAGTTTGCATTCCCACCAGCAGAGTAAAATATCAGCACTATAAATGTCTCTCCACATCCACACCAGCATTTCTTGTTGCCCATTTTTTTAATAATTTTTTTCTTTTTTTTTTAAACTATATTGTTTATTTCAGGCTTAGAAGGTATAAATAAAAGAAAATCAGTACACAACAAGATATCAGTATGCAAATTCAGGTACAAGATATAAATATGACAAATATTACAAGTTTTAAAAGTTTAGGACAACATGAAATTTGGCTACTATTATAGAAGTAACAAATGGGGATATTCTCCAGTATCCTAGTTAGGAGATTTTTTTAAAATAATTTTTGAAATGTTTTTTTGGGAAGAAAGCAAGTTACATAGATAGGTATACATATTACAATACCATAATTACAAATTTATAACCATGCAAAATAGTATATTATTTACTGATGTGTGATTTAAGAGTTTCAAATACCACTGGAATGGCAAACATCAAATCCAGTGTACTAATTAGTATTTCTGGGAATGTATAATGGGGAATAGGATAGAAGAGATATTCACAAGGAATGTAAACTATTTCTGTGATGGTCTCACTTAAATGATGGATATAGGGAAAAACAAACAACCAAATAATAAAAAATAAAAACAACCAATGGGACTCAACAATGGAGCGAGAGAAGAGGAGGGGGAAGAAGGCGGGGGAGAGAATCGCACAAAAGATCAGGATAGTTAACAGGTGTTAGTGAAGTGGGAAGGCCCTGGGGTACACAATAATGCAATAATGTAATATAAATATAAATAAACATATATATGCAAATTTAAAGAATTTTAAATTAAATTAAAATAGAAAAGAACACCTTTTTTTTATATAGGCCATTCTTACTGCAGTGTGTGAGGTGGTTTTGGTTTGCATTCTCTGATTATAAGTAATATTGAACATTTTTTCATTTATCTATTGGTCATTTGTATCTCCTCTCTGGAGAAGTGTCTGTTAAGCTCTTCTCCACATTTTTTGACTGGGCTTTTTGTTTCACTTTTGTTAAATTGTGTGATTTCTTTGTGGATCTTTGATATCAGACTACCGTCAGTTGAGTGGAATGCAGAAATTGTTTTCCATTTGGTTGGGTTATTGTCTCTTTCGCTGTGTAGGTTTAGCCTCACATAGTCCTGGCTATTTACGTTTTCCTTAGCTTGCTTTGCTTTGTATAGATGTGTCCTGCTAGACATTTCTGTGGTATAGGTCTTGGAGTGTTTTGCCTGTTTTCTTCTATATATTTTATGGTTTCAGGTCTTACGTCCAAGTCTTTTATCCATTTTGAGCTGGTTTTTGTACATGGTGTGAGGGAATAGTCTAGATTCATTTTTTTGCATGTAGCAGTCCAATTTTCCCAGCACCATTTATTGAAGATATGATCCTTGTTCCAGTGTATGTTTTTTGTCCCTTTGTCATAGTTGATCATACATGCGTGACTTTATTTTTTATTTTTTTAATTGAATAATTTATTTATATCTAAATTTCACATCTTTGTGATCGCTGAGTTCACTCCCCCACCCTACCCCCAAGTTGTGTACTTTAATTTGGTTGTTAGCTTGTTTTGACTTTTCTTCATGACTTTTTGTTTCTCTTTCCCATGTCTCATATAGTAGTGAAACCATTTGGTTTCTGTCTTTTTCTTTTTGACTTGTTTCTGCTAATATGATTTCTCCTACGTCCATCCATGTTATCATAAAATCATTCAATTTGTCATTTTTAATTGATGAGTAATATTCCATTGTGTATATAGACCACATCCTTTTCATTCAGTCATCTGTTTTGGGACATTTTGGTAGCTTCCATGTCCTTGCAATTATAAATAGTGCTGCAATAAACATCCAAGCACAGGTGTCCCTTTGTACAAGCATTGAGGTCTCCTTTGGGTAGATTCCCAAGAGAACAATTGCTGGGTCAAATGGTACTTCCATTTTCATTAATTTGAGGGTCCTTCACACAGATTTCCATAGAGTTTGGATCAGTTTACATTCCAACCAACAGTGTAAGTGTTTCCTTCTCTCCACATCCCCGCCAGCACTTGCTGTTGCTCATTTTTTGGATGTGGGCCATTCTTACTGGTGTAAGGTGGTACCTCATTGTGGTTTTGATTTGCATTTCCCTGATTGCTAGTGACATTGAACATTTTTTCTTTCTTTCTTTTTTTTTTTTTTTTTTTTTTTTTTTTTTTTTTTTTTTTTTTTTTTTTTTTTTTTTTTTTTTTTTTTTTT
>PVHY01016587.1:0-33430 GCA_004024945.1 Uropsilus gracilis
CCATTCAAATGATGTTTTCCTTTAAACATAACTTCCCTCCAGATTTCCTTGCTCCCATCCATATCTCTGTGATTTCACTTTCTGTACTCGCTCCAGCGGTCTTTCATGCCCACTGTCTAGAGACTTCTTCAACCATCTCTTTAGAAGTGGTTCTTAAAATCCGTAGCAACATCAGAATCCCAACTCAGCTCTGTATAGACCTTCAAGGGCTGAGAGTGGGGAGGTGCATCTCACTAGCAGCACAAGTCTTGAGGTCCATCTCAGCTTCATGATGGGAATGTCATGATGGCTCTTACCATAGCTTCCCCTCTCCTCACCCTGCCCTGGACCATGGCCCTTCAAAGCATCCATCCACCGTTCTGACCCCAGAAAAATATCATTAAGTCTCCACTGTGCCGCCATTCCTCTGTGGGACAGACCCCCCAATCTCAGGCTCTCGCTTTCCACAGGCTTGTGGAGGTTGACTGCACCCATTCTCACCAAGAGGCGTCCTTTGGACAAGTCTGACTTCTCTTGGTCCACCTCTAAGAGAAGGTGTGACTACCTGGGATTATCCCTGGCACCCTGTACCCCAGTTTTCCCTTCTCTTTGATGCCTCCCTCTGAGCACCTCATATCCACGAATTCCTATGATCCCAGGCTGTGCTGGCCTCACACTCCAGGTGGTTATTCCCCATCTTTCTGCCCCTGGGTGCTCCCAGGGTGAGATAGGGGTCAGGGGGACACAGATGTCCCTGGACACGAGCCCAGCCACATGATTCTGGCACACACTGGGTTCTTAGCTGGGGGGATGTGAGAAATGCTGCATTTAAAAAGGTGTAGTAGAGCTGGCCCTGTTTATGCTGGGCAGAGCATATGCTGAGACTTTGAGGGCAGAGGCTGAGTGGCCAGTTCTAGCTGTGTGACCTGGACACCATGCTAGCCTGTCTGCTTGGCCTCTTCGTCTGTAAGGATGGAGATGATACAGTTGTAAAGATGCCATCAGTGGCCTGTGCAGCACTGTGGGAGGCTCCTGACACACAGAAGGGCCAGATGCATGTTAACTGTACCCACCTCCTTGAAGACCCTTCTCCTCACCGCCCTCACCCCCTTGCCACCTCTGGCACATGACTTCACATCCCTGCAGGATGAACTCCAGGGTCACCACCTCTCCAAACATTGTCCAACTCTCAGGCTCTTGTGCACATGGACTTCAGGGTGGATATCATCCACTATCCCCCCACACCTTATATTGCCCAGCCTGGTGCTCTCAGAGGTTCATATTCCAAAGCAACTTGGCTGATGATGTGCAGGGAGGCTCTGGGAGCCACCAGGATGGATGACTGACTAGGTGAACCCCTGCACTCCACATCCCATTGGTCTGTAACTGATCCAGCAGATCACAGAGCAGCCACATCCCAGGGGAGGCACATGGAGCAAGGAGATAGGAGAAGCAGGCTGCAACTCTCCAGTGTCCCCTCTTGGGGGTTCAGGGACATACTGTGTTCCCAGCATTGTGAAGTAGGCATGAGGGAGGTGCTTGGACACTCGGTGCCCAAGTGTTCATGGAGCCTGGCCACCACCCTGCCCACTCCGCATGCACCAAGTCCAGCTTCCAGATAGGGTGCACATGCTGGGCAGAGCCGTGGTCCCTGAGACAGCAGGATCTGAGGTCCTGGCTGATATGGTGGCCATTTTGTAGAGGCTCCTGCTCCCCAGGCTCCAGCTGATGCCCTCAGGGCTTTTTCCAGGACCAAGTCCCACCTCTGCCTTGTTGACTGTGCTGCACAGTGACCAGGAAAAGCAAGCTCCTGAGTAGCTGAAATTTTACAGGAGACAGAGAAGTCCCCACCCTGTTCATGTATTTTAGACACCTCATATATTCGGTGATGGAAGAATGGTGGGAGAAAGAGAGTAGAAGTCAAAATGCCAAGAGGAAAGACAAGTCAAGAAGGTGGAAATGAGCTCTGGCCTAATCCTCCTGTATTCTCTGTACTCTGTGCCCCTCTCCCCCATGTGGGGCACCCAGTTCTCAGCACTTTAGACCCATGGCTGTGTTGGGAAGTTGGGGTGCATGGAGCCACCAGTGCCTGAAGGATTTGGGGCTCCCCAGGCAGTATAGTTGCAAGCTTATCTCTGACTTTGGGCTTCACAATTGCATCCATCTCATTCACCCAGCAAAGAAATAAAGTCAACGCTAAAAGATCCCTGCTTACATCCCACACTCTTAGCTTCCGTTCTCATCCTTCCCTGAGCCAGACAGGGTTCCAGCTATTGAGGAACCTGCAAGCCGAGATATTAGTGCATCTCGCCATTTCCATCTGCACAGTAAAATTCCAGCTTCCTGTTGCCCTCTCACCGCTTTTCACTGTTGCCTAAGTAAAGTGTTCACCTTTTACTTGGAAACCTCAAAGGGGTAATGTCCTCCTGGACTGAGGGGGGCGTTCATCTGCAATACCTGTCCTCAACCTAACTGTTTCCACCCCCCTTCCAGGCATTCAGCCTCGAAACCAGGCAGCCCATGTGAATCATCTCAGTATCGGTACGACCTGGCTGTCTGTAGACCAGCTGCTTGTAGAGGTTAATGAGCAGGGCTTCTTCCTTATGCACACTCAGTAGCATTCAAGGTTGGGTCAGTGAGTGCTGAGTGCTGAATACACTGTACAACCAGCAACTGGAGAGGTTTGGCTGATATCCCAGCATCTGTGTCCTTATCAGACAGGGCGCCCCCTGCAGGGTAGATGTAGCTGCCTCTCAGCGTCCTCCACCTCCAGGTACTTTGGACAGGAGACATAAGTCCCCGTGCCTGCTTTACAAATAGAATGAACAAAGGCTTAGGAAATTGGGGCCACTTTCTGACCCCACAGAGCCATTCAAGGGCAGACCTTACTCTAGTTCAGGGTTCTGCACGCTACCCATAAGCCCAGTTCAGCCTTTTGTACAAAGTCTGCGAACTTTGAGTGGCTCTCTATTTGTAAAGACTTGGAGCATGCCCGTGAAGATGAATGTCATGTGATAATGTGAAAATGATGAGAAACTTGAGTTTCAGTGGTGACCTGTACAAGAGCCTGGTGCCTGGACACCAGAGACCACCTTGCCTAGGAGCCTAAAATATTTGCCACAAGGCTTTTTGTCTCTGGCTCCAGATCTGATGTGCCCTTTAGAAGCATCTTGTTAGTCCTCTTTAAATTCCACATCACTAGATACTCAATAAGTGCTTGCTGGATTGAATGTCATACTTCGCTGCTAAGTCCAGAGAGTAAATCTCAAGGCCTGCTGGTCTCCATGGCGCCGGAACAACATCAGAAGGAAATACTCATCAGTCCAAGAGAGAAAAACCAGTTACAGAGACACCTTTTCAAATAAGTTCACATTGTGTCGTGGCGCCTCTTAGAAAGTAAATAAAACAGAGCAATTTGCTGAGAATAAGGCCTCATTCCTGGGAGCAGCAAGACACAGTCAGGTCTCAAGAAGGACACTTCACTGCTATCATCCTTGGAAGCCCCATAGGAGTTGCCACCACTTGCTGGAGGACCCAGGGCCAGCAACCAGACCCTCACCAGGAGAAAGGAGCATGAGATGCCAGTCTTGGACAGCCCTGTGGGTTTCCAGAGACCAGCTGGATAACTTAAAAGGAAAGTAAGATCAGTGGTTCCTCTGGGTTAAATGTTTACAAGGTCAGCACGCACAGGCCACTCAAGGTCACGGTACACCTTGCTCAACCTGAGTTTGAGCAGCAGCTTCAAGGCACACGACTGCTGTCAGGTGAGCGCCAAGCTCAGCAGACCATTACCTCTGACTTCAGGAAGGAAGCAAAATGGGCCCCTAGGGAGCCTCGCCTGGAGCCACCCAGCTAGCGAGCGCTCCTGAAAGCTGGCGTCCTCTCTGCTCACCCACCTGGGCTCAGCTTCCTTTCCAGCACAGGGTCCTGCAGAGCCAGCCTCCTGCTTCTTACCTAGGTGGAGAACGTTTCCTCCAAGGTCAAAACCAAGAGTCAAGTACCGGTCCCAGAGGCCCACCTGCACCCCTGTCAGCCTTGAAGCTCCTCAGGGACCAGCCCAAGGCTCTTCAAAACTGCCTTCAAATAGCAGTTAAATGTTTTTATTAGACAGGTCGGTCCCCTTAAGTCATTTCCCCAACAGACATAATTAAAAAGAAAAAATGATTGCATTCATAGATGTGGCTAAGTTTTCTAAAGAAAATCAATAAAAAAATAATTTGGGGGGGGGCTTCCCCAGCCAAGTCCTTTCCAGAGTGTATGCCTGCAAGTCCAGAGGAGCCCCTTCCCTTCCCAACACCCAGCAAAATCGAATTTGAGTTTCTCACAAGTCACTTTTCTCCTAAAAGTTTATTGCTCGACAAATATTAATGGTGCTTGTGGTAGACCAAGATTTCTTTATTTCTCTTGAATGTGGCAGTATGCAAACCTATAAGGAAGTCTGTCACTAGAAAACTTGACTTAAAATAGATTTACAAGTATTTCAAAAACAAAAAAAAATGCATTTCTAACATTGAAGCAATGTTGTTTCAACGTGCACATCTTTTTAAGAAAAAAAAATATTGACTATATATATTTTTTCTTACATTGTAGTATATCCCAAAGTTCTCTACCACCATGTCAACCCATGAACTGTCACCATGACCCGTTGTGCTCATCCCTTCCTAATTTTGACCTTCCTCCCTCTCCCTTACTGTATGCATCAGTTCTAGTCTCATTTTGCTAGTTTTAACTTTTTCTTGTCCTTTTGTTTGGTCTCTCTATAGCCCACATATAAGTGAGACCTTTGATATCTGTCTTTTTCTTCCTGCCCCATTTTGGGCAGTGCCATCCATGTTGCCACAAACGACATGCATTTTCTTTTTGATAACTGTATAGTAGTCCACTAATACTCTCATCTTAAGAATGAAGCATTTCAGTCATCCCTGGACTGAGTGGACACTTGTCTAGGTCCCTAAAGATGTGGCTTCTTATGGACAACCTGGACATATGTCACTGTTACATGGAATAAATTAAATGTGGACTTTCGGGAAACATTTGTGAGATAGCTGTGGCCCTCAACACATAGGCTGGGGCGGGGGGGGCGGGAATTACAAGGAGGTGATGATTTTGAAACTGTGAACACTAGGTTTGTGGTACTTTTTTGTCCTAATGATCCCTATCCTTTTATATTTAATTAGAAATCCTGTAGGATGGGCCAGGAGGAAAGTGGCATGTTTTTCTCAGTTCTCTTCTGCCTGGAATGGCCCCATCTGTCTTTGTTTGAAGGAGACTGGAGGAATTATCAGCTAAGCTAAATTATTCATGGGAATATTAAGAAGGGGAAAAGTATTTTTTTAAAAAAAAATGTAAACCTCACACTTCAAGTGACAGTCAGAATTAGGTTAAAAATAGAGCTGTCTCTGGGAAAGACCATAGAATTTTAATTAGCTCATCACTGAGTAATTCCAACGTGTCAGCAGGCTGGTCCCAGAGGGATGCCAGGACTTCTGGGCCGGAGACACATTTTTTTTTTCCAGCAGGTTTAAGTAAAAATAGGAGCTGGTGTACAGCCTAACGATCTGCAGGAGGAGCCCCCTTTTATGAGCCACATACATCTTGGGGGCAGAAATTGCCAGGCAGCCCCATTTGGAACTTCCTCTTCCATAGGCACTTCCTCACTCCTTCTTCCCCACCGCCATGATTATGTGCCCCCACCCCTCTGCAGCCCACATCCCCCTGCTATTGTAACCTTTTTGCATAATGTACTGCAAAGGAAGATTTGTTTCCACTTTCCCAAAACCTTACAGATTAAATTGCCCATCCTTGACTTTTTTCAGTTTTTAATCGCTCTGACCCACTTTATGTTGAAATTTAGCCAATTTGACAGAAACGAAAGCTCCTTTTAAGCAGTGCTACAGAGTCTTCTGAGTCTTTTTTGGGTCACAGACCCCTTGGAGAATTGGATGAAAAACTATAGGTCCTTCCCTTGAAAAAATGCACATCTCCAACATGGATAACCACACTCACATACCTGAGTACATGCAACTTTGAGGAAAACTGCAGGACTTTCTTGACATCCCTCATACCCACCTGTGGCTCCCAGGTCAATGGTGACCTAGCCAAGAAGCTAGAGGAGCATCGCAGGGGTCACAGAGAGGCACTGTAGGAGGCGCAAGCGGGTGTGGTAATAGATGGAGGTGCCATCACACAAGGATTCAGATTCTGCTTGATATCCCTTCGACCCCCTCTCCCCGGTTTCCAGCAAACAGTTTGTCCAAAAGACTGAGAAGCAAGCAGTTGTGACCCCTCCAAGAAAGCCTCAGACCGAGCAGGGACTGGCTTCCCCGTGGAGGGTCTCCAACCTCTGAGGAGGATGCAGGAAGCTGGAAGTTTCCGGGCTTGGCTGAGCAGAGAGTGCAGTGGTTGTGACTCAGCCTAGCAAGAAAAATGCAAAGATCAGTGCTATTTGCCCTGTGCTAAGCAGAAGCCAAGATTGTGCTCTGAACCCCAGCTGGGGTCATTGAGGACATGGTGGGGTGGGGGGTTACACCTCATGTGAGGTTAGCTCCTCACATGACTGAGCTTATTAAGGAACAGTCAGAAAGTCTTCAGCATGCAGCCACCAGTACCTCACTAGAACTCATTCAAAATCTTCCCAACAGGCAAATTGCTGCCACAATGTGAGGAACAATGTGATTGGGATAGCCAGCCTCAGTTTCCCCATCTGGGTGTTTTCCTCCAGGGCTGTTAGTGTCACATACTGTGTAGTGAAGGCCTGGCTCTTCCTCTCCCATCTCCCCTCACCCTGACATCTTGGTCCTGGCTGGGGTATCCGTGGGCCTGCCCTGCTTTCAGGGGCCCCAAAAGCTGTCCAGAGAGCCATCAGCAGGGGCTGCAGGGCAGCGTGGCAGGGGTGATGATGGGGCTTTGAAAACCTAAACCTGCATCAGCCCCACTTCCTTATCTGCCCATGGTGTGATTCTTGGACTATTTGAGAAATGAGTTTCTACGGACTGTGGCACTGGTACCTTGGCCCTGACTAGCTCTGACCTCCAAGAAGCCAGGGGAAGCAGAGGTTACATGCCTTCTCCCTAAGGAGTTGCTTGACGGCTCTCTGGGGCAGGAGAGAATGAGGCATCCTGAGCCCCATGTATGTGGAGGAGAGACCCTGCTCACCTACTTATGGGGTCAGGCAAGAACTTCCTGCTGTGCGTTCCTTCCAGAGGATGGTCTAGGGTGACTGAGCCACACAAATCTTTCCACAAAAGGAAAAATCCAAGTTTTCCTTTTGAGCAGATCGTGGCATGGGAACAGGAGCCACCTCTTACCTCTGTGCCACCTGGTGTCTGACTCCCAGCCATGTCTGCTGGGAATGAACCTTGGGGTGTGCGCACCCTAAGACCTGCATTCGAGACAGTGATTCTGCTTGCGTGGAAGGAGGAGGTGGGTAAGGATGGCGCACATCAGTGATGGCATGGAGACCCTGTAGGTGCTTCCACCTGAGCCATCTCAAGCAGCCGATGGCTCAGGACGAGTTTATTTTCATACATCCCTCATGATAACAGTAGCCACAAACAGTCAAAGCAAAGTACAGGTCATTTATTGAGTCAGGAGCTGGACTAGACCCTGAACACATATTAACCTGTCTCCCCTGGCCCCACCTGTTAAACATTTAACACCATTGAACAGATGGCAGTTCTGTGACTCAAAGGTAGTCAGGCCATGCGGTCTAATGAGGTGGAGCTGGCACGTGGCTCATTCCAAGCCCTCTACTCGCTGCTCTGATCTCCCACCCTCCATCCGCCGTTGTAGGAGGCCGTACGCCCCAAGTCAGTGCACGGTCACTGTGCAAGTTAAAGGTGCCAAAGACAAATGAGGTGATTGGGAGGACAAGAAGCCAGTGGGACCTCTGACTGACAAACCCCTGCTGTGTTGTAGGGACAAGGGCTCTCTGGCTTCCTTTCTCATACCCACAAAGAACTCGGGACAAGTACGCTTATGTCACAGGTCACGTAGGCCCAATGACGATTCTGCTTTTCAGCATAAGAAAAGAAAAACTACACAGGTGGCCCAGTCCTGGTCTTGTGCTGACTGTGGAAAAGGATTCTCTTTAAAAGGATTGTTCTCAGGGACCCTAGTGGAGCATTTGCATGGGTCTGGTCTGGGCTCTCCTAATTCACGTAAGGTCGAGAGCTCCTTCTGACTGTGCATACCAGTGACGCTAGACATGTAGTGAGGAGACAGCCAGGCTCAGGGGACCAGGACTTGAAAGGGCTGTTCTTGGCTCTCAGCGTCCTCTGGAGGCAGGTTCTCTGTGTCCTCGCCCCAGGACTTGAATTCCCCCCCCCGAGACCCCTTCTCCACTCTGCGACCTGAGCATCCTTACCGAAACCAAGCCCATCGCATCCCTCCTCAGCTGTGGCCCCTTGGTGGCCCCCAACCCCCAGCATGCTGGCCTGGCTTATGGAGCCCCTGCTGCTCCGTGTGTGTGTATGGGGGGGTGGGCAAACTCAGAATGGCTCTGGGAACTCTTCCTCCCCAGGCGGCTTCCCTGGCCAGGGTATGTGTGGGTATGCTGGCTTATGGAGCCCCTGCTGCTCCGCACATGTGTGTGTGCACGTGTGTGCACGTGTGTGCACGTGTGTGTGCACGTGTGTGTGCACGTGTGTGTGTATGTGTGTTGGCAGGCCCGGAATAGCTCTGAAACTCTTCCTCCCCCGGCGGCTTCCCTGACCAGAGGTGTGTGTGAGTGTGCTGGCTTATGGAGCCCCTGCTGCTCTGTGCACACGTGTGTGCATGCGTGTGTGCGTGCGTGTGTGGGGGTGGGTGGGTGTGTGGGCAGGCCCAGAATGGCTCTGGGAACTCTTCCTCCCCAGGCGGCTTCCTTTGTCATCAGCCCCTTCACACAGGAGCTACGCATACTGCAGCAGCAGGATGCCTCTGTTGGGTATAGCTGCCCTTCTTGTGTGACCTCTCCCCACAGTGCACATGGAATCCCCAGGGGTAACCTCATCATGCAGGGTAAGGAGCATCTGGGGCAGGTGTGACTTTGGCCTCTGGTGTGAGCAAGTTGGCCAGAGTGGATGTTAGTTCATCTGTGGTAGAGTGGGCCACTGGCTGTTGTGATCTAGTCCCGTGGTGTGATGGGCCACTTGGCGAGTGTGACATCATCCCACAGCTCATTGCTAGCTCTACTCTCTTTCAAGAAGGGAGCAAGTGGGAAAAACTAACAGTAGGAGTATGAACCCCTGGTCCTAGAGTGGAAACTCCATTAGCTCTGTAACCTCAGGCAACTCAGCAGACAAGCCTCAGTTACGTGATGTATGAAACAGGGGCTGTACCTGTTCTTGCACCGTCACTGTGGGAACCAGGGGAACGAGGAGGTGTGGAAAGGCTTTGCTAAGCTCCACACCCAGAGCAAGTGTCTGGTGGTTCCTCTCGACCTGGTGCCAGTTCCAAGCTGGGCAGTATGCATGTCTGAGTGCAAACTGGATAATAAACTCTGGTCCCCCCCCCCCCAACATCTTCCCCCAGGGGCTCAGACCACACCCTAGGCCAGTACTTAGTGGATAGCCACTGTCTAGGGCCTGGGCTACCCCACACCTGCTTCCTGCCCATTCCACCCTGCCCCTCGAATCCCCACTGCTTTACTGCCTGGACTTGGGGCTTCCCACCTGGCCGAGTTCTATGTCCCATTGGGGTTAGTGGCCGGGTTCTAGGGCCGAGCTCACAGGCCCCTGCTGCCAATGGCCCTGAAGTTGCGCAGGCTGAGGTGCCAGCCCTTCTCCTGTACCAGGTGAGCACAGGTGAGCTGATCTGTGAGAAGGAACAGCTGGCAAGGATGGGGGAGTAGGGAGGGCTGAGAAATGCAACTGTTGTGCTTTATTTTGTTTTTGAAAGCAAGCTAGGTCACAGAAATAAACTTCTAATGGAGAGTCCGTTTCTAACATGGGTCAGAATTGCTAGGTCGGGGGACAGATCCTGAACAGGGTCTGTCACCTGCTGTAGGCACAGGGGCCAAATGGCCAGGCTGGCCTGGAGCACTGGAAAGCCACAGCAGTCCTGGATCCAGGATCCAGCAGCCCCCAGCCCAGGCAGGAGGTAGCCAAGCAGAATGCTAACTAAGCAGGAAGCTGTTCCCGGGAGGTCAAGAGAGAATGCGGATCGAAACTCAGTTCCTCGGCCTCTGAGCGGTGTGTAAAGGCTGTTAATTGGCTGAACCTACTTAAGATTTCACTCACATAGGCCCTGAAACACCAAGAGGCCCTACAGACGCTGGCCTGGACTATCCCTTTCCAGCCCCGCCCCCGCCCCCACCCGTGCCTTTGCCTGCAAAGTCTTTCTCAGGAGGCGCTGACATCCAAGCTCAGTTCATGCATTCTTCTCCCCGGTGGGAGGGGGTCCATACTCACTGACCCAGGTGCTGGGCTGCTGCATCCACACCACTGGGCACCCTGGAGTGAACATGTCTGGCCCCTGCCTCCCTGGCCAGGTGCACTCCTGAAGAAATGGGGCTTGGGGCTTTGCTGGGTTCGTGGGGCTTGGGGCTTGGGGCTTTGCTGAATCCTCCTGCTCAACAGCCGTTTGGTCAGGAAAGCATTTCCTTGGTAGAATTTTGACTTGTGTGCTAATTTTTAAAAAATTTTAAATCCAATTATATTAATTTAAATTTAAATTAATTTTTTTATTGTTTTCATACGGCATCAATCTTATTTGTCTAGTTGTTGATTCCCTTGGGCATGGATGGTTCCCCCCACACACACTCCTTTGCCCTTCCCCCTCTGGTCACTCCGACTCCTCTCTTGCTGCCAGTTGTTAGTTGACGTTTAGCCCACTGGTCTCTTCCTTTTCTTTCCGGGAGGAATGTCCTTTTCTGTGCGCTAGTCTTTAAGTCTTTCTTCAAGATACTTTTCCTCTCGGCCTGGAGGCTGGCAGAGCCTACAACTGGCAGCCAAGGGTGATGCCAAGAAGGGGGTGGTTGCCAGCCCTCTGGGACCCTGAGCCATGGGGGGGTGATGCAGGGTTGGGGTGCCTCTCGTGTCTGTGGGTGGTCCCATGGTGGGCCTGGGCCTCTGCTCTTGCTGCCACTGTGGAGCAGGTTTGTGTCTGGCATCACTTGTGCTCCCTGTACAATTGCCCGGAGCCATCTGCCACCATGACCTTGTCTTCTCAACGGCCAAATCATGTGACTCGATGGAAAAGGGGCTCTCTGGGAAGCCACCCCCTTGGGCTCTGACTTGGGTGATCTCAGGTTTGCTGCTGCCTAGACTGTGCTCTGTAGAAAGGGTGTTTCCGGCATTTTCCGTGGTCAGCAGGGAACTGGGATTGTGAAGACACTTGCAGGCTGAGGGTCCTGTGCTGCCTACTTGGAAGCTGACTCAGGAGCATGCACTGCCCCCTTTAGAGCTTCAGAAGTGGAAATCAAAACAGACAGGGCCACCTGCCTCCCAGAATCTCAGCCCAGGTGAACTCAGACTCCTCTGTGCCAGGCCAGTGCTCCCCTACCCTCAGGAGGCTGCCGAGTCCCCCTGAGACCTTCAGGTCTGCAAGGACAGGATGCGGTGAGGCAGGCCGGGGCATCACACCCAACTTCCATAAATATGCTGTAGGAGTCCCCATGTTCTGAAAAGGGGCAGATCTCTTTTGAAAACCATGTGGTATGTTTTGGTGAAAGGTAGTCTGGGGGTGTTTGGTGAGACGTGAAGAAGACTGTCAAGAAAGCTTGGCTGGGTCAGGGTGAGGTCCTTGGGGTAACTTAGCATGGGCAAAGATAAAATGCCCAGAACCAAGAACATGGGAGAGGGAACTGCAGACAAGGGAACCAGGGAACCCCTTCCATGTGCTGCCTTGCTGAACCTCAAATTTGGAAGGGACAGAACCTCACTCTGTTTATCTCCCTTGGCCTATAGACTCATCTCCCTTGGCGCCTTTGTCATAAATGGTGACCAGGTAAGCAATGGGACACACGAGCTATGGGGATGCAAAGTGGGTGTTTCCTGGCCCCTGCAACTTGTGGTCCTGCTGGCCCTCCCCTGGCCCCTTGCTGAGGACCAGCTTGGGGGCCTCTGCCCCCTGAGTGTCCCCATCACAGAGTACCCAGCCCACAGTCCTCTACATGTGCAGATTGCTAGGAGAGTGTCAGACTTGGCTGTACCCTTAGGTAGGCACCAGTGACTGGACCCATGGAAAGACATGGAGTGAGATGGCCAGTGTCTCCCAGGGCCTCCCCCACTGTGAGCATGTGCCCCGAAGCGGGTGTTGAGGTGGAATTTTCTCTGCTGAGCAGCAGGAAGACTGCCCTGTGGATGGACAAACAGAGGCTGAATCACAACCTCCTGCTTGCAGGACTGGTCTGACCCTCCTCAGGAAATAGATAGCATGAAGGTCCTGGTGGACGAGGTGGAGGAGCTCCCAAAGGCAGAGGTGCCGACTTTCTGTGATGCTGCTTCTTTGGAGGGGAGGATTTTTCCTGAGGAAAAAAAAACCACACAGTGTAAAGTTTACTATTTCACCCATTTGCAGGCATGTCCTTCAGTGCGGCAAATGCGCTCACTTTGTTTTACAGCACTCTGGCCTCTAAAAGCACTGTCCAGCCATCCTTCTGGTTCTGGTTCCCTGGTGTCGTGTCCTCTGGGCACTCCTTTCTCAGCCTGAGCTGAGTCCCACGTCTGTGCCACAGCATCCATGTTTCTGTGGCTCCCACCACTGGTCCCAGGGCTGTTTCTGCTTCCCGGCTGGTTGATCAGCCAACACAGGGCCTGGCTTCTGCTCAGCCAACACACAGGTCGGGGGACAAAGGAAGTGTCCATAGTGGTCAGCAAGAAATGCCACTCTGAATTTTGAGCTTCTGCGTCAATTTGGGGAGGTGTGTACCTACAAGTAAGAATGCTGGCTCACATGGTCATTCTGGGTTTACTGTTGTGAGGGGCTACTACCCTGTTTTCCTCAGAGCTTCTTACATTCTGGTGGCCTCGTTGTCCCAAGAACAGCCCCATGTTCCAAGATTCATCACTGTCAATGTTTCCTTCGGGTCAGAAGTTCAGCAGAGCCCTTTTGAGTAAGAACACAGTCCCTAAACTCCAGAAGCTTTTACTTTGGCATTTAGAAGTGTCCGTGCTGAATTTTTATTGACAGCCACTGTGAGAGATCTCTGTGCTATTTAGAAAGAGGCAAGCGACACAGTTTGTGGAGCCCAGTTTTCCAAATTGTTCAGATTTATGGCTAGGGCAGCCTGTGGCAAGCAAGAAAAAACATACTGTGTGCACAAAACCTTGTCTTCATGCTGATCAGTAAGGGGATGATCCCATACTATTACCAAGTGTTCAGATTTATGGCTAAGGCAACCTATGGCAAGCAAGAAAAAACACCCTACTGTGTGCTCAACACCTTGTCCTTCTGCTGATCAGTAAGGGGATGAACCCATATGATTGCCAAGTGTGCTGGGAAAGCTGTCAGGTAATGATTAGCAAAGACACAGCCCAGGATGTGACAAGGCGCCCAACTGTTGTTTGCAGTGTGGCTTCCAGTGTACTTGACCTTTGCTTAAGGTAGGGGAGGGTTTGTTTGCCTAAAACAATGATAAATATTCCCCTGGCATTTAAATGCTGCTGGATTTTTGAGGCTCTGGGAATGCCATGTGAGCACAGCACAAAATGTGGCACCTGCCTGGTTCCATTTCAGGTTTCAAGCACACAGCTGTGCTGTCTATGTTGAGGTTGTCTGGACCATGCCCCACTCCGGAAGCCAGAAGCCTGGGCCTCTCATCGAGGTACCACCCCATCACTCTGTCCATGAACTGACCTTCGAAGGTGCCATTTCCCAGCTTCACAACAGAGCTAATACTTGATACCTTATTTATAGGAGTTGCCCAGGGCTGATGAGGTAATGTGTCTAAAACAGGTTGGAAGGGCTTAAGGTGTGGGCATCTCATCACGGGTGGCCGTGGATGCCCAGTTTCAAAGCCTGGTGGTCCTGGCCAAATCCTCGCTGCTGGGCTGGTAGAGGGAGCAAATGCCATGGTCACCATGCAGCTCCAGACTCAGGAAGAAGTGCCCATGAGTGAGTCCTGACCCACAGGCTCTCCAAGAAGTAAACAATGAAATGGAGACGCTACCGGAGAGCCGCTAGACTGGCCAGGCCGAGGGTCAGCTGTATTTTCAGCAGCAAAGGAGGAAGTGAGAGACTGCCAGAGGCCACTCCAGTTTCCCCTTCCTGAGAAGGTGACTGCAGCCGCCACGATGGGTGCAGCCCTTCACCTCAAAGTCTGAACTTTGCCATCTATCTCTGCCAGCTGGCTGGCTGCTCAGACCCTGGGCCTGACCGCCACAGCCCATGCTGTGGTTTCCACTGTCACTGTCAACTCAGAAATAGTTCCGACATGCACACTGGACCCAGCTTGGCCTTGGTGAGATGCTCTCCTGCCCATAGCCTCCTCCCCTCAGCTCTCCTTCTAAAAGCTGGATCCTTAGGCCCTTGCCACTCCTCAGATGCCACCCCATCCAGGCTTGTCCCTGCATGGTTTTTGGGTGGGGCCACTTGGCCTTAAAAAAAAACACAATGAACTTTAGCCAAGTGGCATTGTGCTGTGTTTGTTCTCCTGCACTTCCTTTCTTATTTTCTTGTTTAAAACTCAGCATTCTGCTTGGAAGCCTCCTCCCTGCTATGGGGGAGGAAGGAACTGGACCACTGTTGGTTGTGATTGGTGGGGCTTGGTCCGGGTGAATGGGCCTGGGTTGGAAAATAGCAAAGGGTGTAGCTGATGAGCCAGAAAGGGATGTGCTTTTGTTTCCTCCATGTTGAAATCCCATTCTGGGGGGCCCGGAAGTCCCAGCACTGGTGCCATCAGGGGGGACTGATGGCAAGAGTAGGGTTCAAGGCCCAGTCAAACCCAGCCAATTCATAATACAGTGACCTGCACCCCTTTCCCTTCACTCAGTGACTTCCCTCTGCCTGGCACTTCTGTCCTCTTTGTGTTGTACAAATTTAAGAATCAGAAATATATGTTTGTATATATCCACAATTATGTATACTTATATATATACACAAATTTGTATACATGTATAAATATGTGCCTGTGTATATAGAAATGCCTAAATATATACATTTATATATACATGTGTATATGCACAAACAGTGTGTATGTAACCTATAAATATTTACACATTTTAACCAGAGGAACCACCTTGTCGAGAACAGGATCTGGAGAATGAATGACCATTTTCCAGGAAACTTGTCTTCTTCCTTTGCTTGATTAAAAGTTCAAAGTCTTTTCATCATACATAATAAGGTCATCTCTTTCCTTTGGTTGATCTTTAGTTTGAGCATAAAGAAGAAGATGGTACTAGGTTTTCTCTGTTTATTTCACCTTGACAAGGTGATGGAGAAGAAGGGATGAGGGTGGCTTTTTGACGGACAAGCACAGTGACCACACAAGAGGGTGGAGGACAGGACCCAAGACAAGGATTTGAACTCTGCCATGCTGTGAAGGTAGAAAACTATGATTTTTTTTTTCTTTCTATAAGCACAAAAGCCCCAGCATTTTACCCACTTCCTACTTAAAGGAAAGAATTCAGCACAAAAGCATCCAAGTGTTTCTTGCTTAGGGATGGAAGTGACTCTGTGATGTGTGACCCTATGACGTGATGTTCCCTTCCCATGGGTGGACCGGGTTCCCCTCCTGATGGACTTGGAAGGACAAATAGTTACTGAAGAAGTAGCCATCGAATCTGAGCTTCAGCATTCAGTTGTGTGGTGAGGTGGTTCCTCTCCACCGTGGACATTTGCTGACTGTGTGATTGATGAGTAGAAGATGAGGACAGTGTGGATGCCTGCCATGCAGAGCAACCCTTTGACTGCTTGTCTGCCCCTGTCGCTCCTACTGGGGCGTCTACTGAAACATGGAAACCATGTTTATTTACCCATTTAGCTCAGTCACTAACAAATGGCACCTCCATCCTTTATTGAATGCTTGCTGATCGCTTCTTGGCCTTTTGGCTAAGATCAAGTGAATGCTTGCTGGATGCAGGAACCTTCAAGGTGAAAGGACATTGCCCTGCCCTAGAGGCACACAGAGCCTAGTGTGATGGATATCTGACCCCAGATAGTAGTAGTTGCTATGGCAGAGACACATACTGTATGTAACAGGGACATGAGAGGAGAATTTAACCCTTCTGAGATGTTCTTTCCTAACAAAAGGCAGGAGAAGGGAGGAGTCTCCAAATGTCTTTATTTACTAGCCTCTTGGCAAATGTGCATATCCTGTTGAGTTGACCACATAGGTGTCTGGACGGGAGTGCTTTTGTCCATCTGGTATCCTGGAAGCCTCTGAGGGAGAGGATCAGTTCTGTCCAGTTTAGCTAAGCAGTTTGTATATTTCTGGTTTGAAATTTTTTCTAAGCCTTTTCTTTTGACTCTTGTTTTAGCCATGCCAACCCTAAGGAGGAAATACCCATGATTGTCATCCAAATTCCCACAAGCCATTCAACTCTGCCAAGATGAGTTGGATCAGAAAGATGGTTTCACTACCTGTCACTCCAAGGACTCAGTTGATCTCCCTCAGGGACTGGTGATTTTTTTTTCCCCCAGTGTCTTTCTAGAAAAAGCAAAGAAACCTGCCCACGGGACTCTGAAAAAAAAAACCAAAACTGAATCTCTGCCTATGGCTGTTTGGTACTTTTCAGGGCAAGAACTAGGGTCCCAGGAATTATCCACAGTGGGAAGAGAGGGATCACCCCATGTTGGGGCCCTCAGGGGCAGTGTTCTCAGAAGCCAGAAATTACAGAGTTGGTTTGGGTGGACAAGTAGAACCATGTTAGAGCTTCAGTAAAGGTAAATAGGGCTCAGCCCTTTCCCTCTACCCTAAAGCAGCACTTGTCCACTTTGGGGAAAAACTTCCAGTACCTCTCACGCTTCTCGGTTGAACTTCCCCACAATGTTTTATCGACATGTTTTCGTAAAGGATAATAAGCACACAAGGTGTCAGCTAATTAACTTTCCACTAATACTGTTTTTGCTGTATCCCATAAGTTCTGGTTGCTTGTGTGTTCATTTTCATTAGATTCTAGGTATATTTTTTATTTCTTTTTGAATTTCCTCTTTAATCTATGGTGTTCTTTGAGCAATATGATGACCTCCATCCAGTTTTTAGGGCTCTAAGTTGGGTGTGACCCCAGTCATAAGACCTGAGGAGTCCAGAGAAACCCTCAGAAGTCATCTAAACTGAACCACTGTTGACAAGGGTGACTTTGTCAGCTGGCAGTGAGGGTGGTAGTGCCTCATCATGGGCATTCTGCCTGTGGTACAGGCACTCTGACAGATAGAGCTTTGCTGCTTTCACTCATATATTGGAGACCCAGATTGGTTTGAGTGGGGACATCTAGGTAAAGACTCTAGGGAGATGCCTTTCATAATCTTCGGCCATCTTTGCTTCCAAAAGATAAAACGTTAGTCTATTGAACAGTAGCAATTCTTCTTTGAAGTTTTAGCTTTGGCAACTGGTTGAGGAGTGCAACATCACTCAGTGTACTATTGGGCCGGTCAGTATTTGCACAGTAATTCTGTTTACTTACCATCTTTATTTTTAAGTTAAGACTATTTACTCTATTCCTCAGCAATAGGATTCTATTGAAAGAGAGCTAATCACCTGAGACAGGAAGGCCCTGAAGGCCACCTCACCTCTCCCAGGTGTAGGCCACCACTGTTGGGCCTGTGAAAGTCTCCAAACTGGTATTTGGAACATTTTCAAACAATGTCAAGTTTCCGCAATATGCTGTCCCTTCTTGGCAAACACCCTTCCCTCCAATGAATGACAGAATTGTAGTAATCTTTCTTCTTTTTAATACTGGTAAGCAACTCTGGTCATTCTCGGAACGCAAACCGGCTACTCGACAGGGCAGTTTTCACAGGAAGTGAGGCTGAGTGTCAGGACCCACGTGGCTCCATTTTCCATGGCCCCGGGTGCATCCCAGCAGAAGTCTCGGGCTTACTGATGGGAAAGGAGAATAAGGTGGAAACAGAGATCAGAGCCTGTGGAAATTAAGTCCTGGCATGACTTGCTTTGTCTTTTGTGGTAAAACATTAGTATCACTGATGCTTGGTTCTCTGCTTTTCTCTTCCTTCTGCTCCCTCTTTCTCTCTTTTGCTCTCCTGCTTTTTCGTGCTTCTTTCTCTTTTTTCCTCTCCTCCCTCTTCTTCCCCTCCCTCTTATTGCCCCTCTCAGAGTGGGAGGACAAGAGGCGCTTTACTGCTTCCTTCTCCTAAC
Source organism: Uropsilus gracilis (assembly GCA_004024945.1). Classification (NCBI taxonomy): domain Eukaryota; kingdom Metazoa; phylum Chordata; class Mammalia; order Eulipotyphla; family Talpidae; genus Uropsilus; species Uropsilus gracilis. The sequence goes on from PVHY01016587.1 coordinate 18,218, forward strand.
CTGTCCTCCCCATAGGCCTGGGTTTGCCCCTTGCCTTGGCCACCCACCCTAGGGCTTGGGCACTCTGCCCAGGGGAAGGAAGCCTGGGAAATGCTTTAGCCTTGCCTTGGATTCAGCCTGGGGCTTACTTCCTGCTCTCTGTTCTCCGGTTTATGGTGGCCGTCTGGGGGATTTGGAGGGACAGACTTGGTCCCACTCAGCTCCCTATGGTGCCCCAGCTGGAGGAGCCTGACCCCACTTTGCCAGGGCACACATGCCTGGTGAGGGCGTATCAGAACCACGCTTAGCCCAGAAGATACTAGCAAGTCTTCATGCCTGCCTTTGGGGGACAAAGAGAAATAGGATCTCTGTCCTGCCCACGCTGTGGTCTACATGAGGCAGAAGAAATGTGCTACTGAATCTTCAAATCTGAGAAAGACCTAAAAGAGAGGCTTCTGGAGCTGCTTGGGATGGGGGGTGAGAGGGAGTGGAGGTGAAGGGGGTGGGGGAGGGGAGGTGATGGTGGAAGGGGAATGAAGGTGATGATGGGTGGAGGAGCAGAGGGCCATTTACTTGCTGCTGTGGCTGCTCATTGCATCCACCCTGGCAGACTGGATGAATATCCCACCCCAGGTTCTCAGACCCAGAGTTTGGGGTCCGTGGCCTCCCAGTCACCCGCCTCCCATCTTGAAGTCTGTGGGCTTATTACCAGGGTTAGCCGATACCATCTGTTTCTCTCCTCCCTGCCCCCCTCCCTGCCCTCTTCCTTCTCCCCTCCTTCCTCCAGGAGAGGCTAAATCCCCATGCCTTTTCCACCGTGCTCCGGTTACCCTGGACAAAGACCCCACTGCAGCTCACAGGGAGATTTCTCTTCTCCCTGGGGGCCTTGCCAAAGCTGGGACTCTGTCTGAGGCCCCAGGCTGGCTTTCTTTCCTGAAACTCTAGACAGGGGGCATTAGCCTTTTCCAAGGTCTTTGTTCTCAGCCACCGGGAGGGTGCTTTTCATCTGACATCAGCACTTGAATTTTAAGTGAGTCTGGTCCTGAAAGCCTGGCATGACTCCTTGCCGAGGAAGCGCAGTGATTACAAGTCACCCAAAGCACAAGGGGTGGCTTTGGCTTCATGAACATTCTTCTCTCTGGCCATGAATCAAGCACCTCCATAAGAGAATGTTATAAGTTAAAATAATTAAAATGGCCTTTGATGATGGAAGCTCACATAGCTGAGGGAAATGCCCTGGCCCCACACCCTGAGAAATTCCATCTGATCTCTGATGGGAGGGTAGCTCAGCTTTCCTTGGGGAATCACCTTGTCGGAGGAAAAAAAAAATCACTTTTTACATTCTTTAAGAGATAGCTTTGGTTTTTCTGTTAAAAACTAAGAAACTAAAATACCTTAACTCTGCACCAATTTGAGACATGGATCAAGTAATCCAGCCTCAGAGCACATGTCCGCAAACTTTCTCTATAAAGGATCAGAAGTGAAGTATTTTAAGCCATGCAGCTGAGAGAGGCGGCCACCGGCCATCTGGGTGGGGGCGGCCTCCGTGTCCCTGTAAGACCTTGTTTGCAGGCGTTAGCATTTGGATTCCACATGAATTACACACAAGAAACATCATCCTTCCTTGGGTTTTGAGCCACTGAAAGTGTGAAAGGCATTCTTAGCTCAGCTCCCAGGCGGAGAAGGGGCTGCAGGTCCCACAGAAGCAGGCAGCTAGGGGACCGTGCTCACTGGCCAGTCTCTGAAGCTTCCAGCAGTTTCACAGCTGTGGTTCATTACACTCTAGTGCTCTGTGGGTCCACTTGGTGCATTTAAAAAAAAAATTTAATTTAGTGCATCTCATGATAAGGATTAGGTGCTGTATCATGAAGTATGTGTGTTGATACGGGGCGGGGTATAAGAGGGTATCTGTGTGTGTGTCAGTGGGTGGATATAGCTATGGCCTGTGTGTCATTGGAGGTGTGTGTATCCGTGGTTTCTCAGTGGGTGGGTATGTATGTGTGTGCATCCCTGGTATCTATGTCTGTGGGTCCATGGTGAGTTAGTGGGTGTGTGTGTCCATAGTATGTGTTTGTGTGTATGTCTTTGTGTGTATGGTGAGTGTCCATGGTATGTGTATCGTTGGGTATATATATCCATGGTATATGTGTATCTGTGTTTGCATGACCATGGTATGAGTGTGGCAGTACGTATACATGCATTCATGGTATCTGTGTGTCCATGGTGTGTCAGTAGGGGTATGTGTCTGTCCATGGCGTATCAGTGAGTGTGTGTGCATATCCATGATGCCATGGTGTGTGTCTGTGTGTATATATCTATGTTTCCTTGGTATGAGTATGTCTATGGGATGTGTGTCTGTGGTATGTGTGTGTGTTGGGTTGCTTCTCTGTCCAATGGATGCATTTGATATCAACCTTGGCCCCTCCTCCCAGTGCCCATGTGCCCCAGGGAACACAAAGATAGGGCCGTGGGCTGCTGTGGTCAGCCAAAGGAGGGTCAGAGTACGCTAGATGCACAGCTCTCTAAGCCCAGGTCCCTGTGCTGGGTCCATGGCCTTGAGGTGGAAGCCACTTCTGCCCCCAGGGCATGAGGGACATGGGCGTGCACAGTCCTGCTCCCTTCAGACTCGTGTGCTCATGTCAGGGGTGGGGGCTCAGCCTCCATCACTGCCCTCTGCCTCCCAGACCTGGTGACATTCAAAGCCCGTTAGACATTCTCTGTCCCTCACCAAACAGAAGCACAACGGTGTGATCCATTTTAATCTGATTAAAAACAACTCCAGCATCCCAGCTGGCCAGGCTGTGAGGGGGTGGAGGAGGAGGCCGGAAAGAATATTTCAGCACCAAAATAATTCAGGGCCCACAGGGATGCCCTGTGGGGGAGCCATATCCTGGAGAAGTGTCCAGAAACTCCTGGGCCACAGGGCTGCCCCAGACCCTGGCTGTTGGGATAGCCAGGGTGAAATGAGGCGGAAATTGGGAGGGGACATGTGATGGGGAGGGGTTCCTAAGGTCCAGCCTTGCTAGCTCCAGACCTGCAGTGGGGAGGCCAAAGGACAGGTAGGGGGTTGAGTGATTTGGGGGGATGCACTGAGCAGTGCCAACCCCACCCCCAGCCTGCCCTGCATGTCCTGGTGGCTGAGCACAAGCCCCCACGAGGTGCTAACCTCCCAGCTCCATGGCCTCTGGAGGACCAGAGAGAATGCCCAGATTAGCAGCATCCCTGAGCCAGTGAGGGAGCCCGCTCAGAGCTGCTCACCAGGGCAGAACAGAGGGTGTCGTGCTTCCTGGCCATCCTATCGTCACTTGCAGTGTGCCCAGAGTGGTACTGGCTCTTTTGGAGGCCTGAGGAAGGAGTTACTTCCCTCTCAGGGTGGTGGTGGACTCAGGGGAGGGGGCCCTCAGAAGGCCCTTGCTGCCACCCAGGCTAGTCTTGCCGTCTCCAGAGCAGGCTGGTATAAGAGGAAACCCAGATTCCAGCAGGAGCCAGGTGATAGCAGTGAGTCTTGCCAAGAAGGGAAGGCAGAAAGGAAAACACAGGCCCAAGATCTTAGGCCACCATTGATCGATCTCTGCCCTGGGGGGCCGCTGCCTGACTGAGGCCTCAGTGTGCTGCCAAAAGCCAGCGTGGGGAGGGCCTTCAAGAATCCAACAACAACCAGCGTATTTCCCCCATGCTGCTCTGTCAACTGAGGGCTCACTCGTGTGGGAAGGACCTGGCCCTGGGGAGCATTTAGGTGCACTTGGGGAGTGGAATCCATGTGCAGACAGGGTACTGCAACCTCGAAACAGGAGCAGCCAATGTCCCCATGAGAAGAAACACACAGGGCCACAGCCACAGGCCTTACGCCAGGGCGGGTTGTTCAGTGATGGGGAATCTCCTCAGTGGCACTCTGCATCAGGCAAGCGAGCACATCACCAATTAATTTTTGCTAAGAACTCTTTAAAGATTGGGAGGAAATATGCTCAAATATGGACCCTGGGTGTTTGGATTATTGGCAGTTCATTTAATGAATGTTTATTTCTGCACTTCCAGAACCTCCCACAGGCCAGTGTCATTGAGGTTTGAGAACTGGAATGTGTGTGTTGTTCTCTAAAGACGAGGAGGTCAAGGATGCATGTGGCCATTGTGTCCTGAACCTGAGTGTCTCCACAGGCCCTCAGCTCCAAGTGGGTCTGCTGGCTGACTGGCTGGCTGGCAGTGATCCTGGGTGTTGTGTCGGCAGGAGAGCAGGCCCAGGAGGTGCCTGCACGACCTCACCCCCACGCCAAGGGGGAGCCATGTCTGGCCTTGGGTGTCCAGAATGGGAGAAGGTTCACTGAGCTGCCCCATATGTAAATGGAACATCTTTTTAAGTTGCACTTTTAACATTAATTACTATTTAAAAAAAAGTGCTATCCAAATGTTGGACATTTATTTGAGGCACAAGAAGAAATGATGGTAGTGAATGACTGTAACCCTAGCAGAGTGGTTTAATGAGTGATCACATTCCTCACCAGGGAAAATGTAGATCATCAAGCAACCCGGTCCATTACACATCCTGCCTGCATGCCAGCCACCTGGCTCCAGACTGGGGATGCCAAGGCTAGAGCCTGTGTGGGTCAATTTTGAATCTTTTGGTTGGAAATACGCGCTTTCTCAAGATGAGAAGGGAAAAGCTCCTGGGAAGGCAAAAGCTCAGTGATAGCACAAGGCGCATGTGTGCATGATCACTCACATCACGTGGTTTTCAGATGCCAGAGTGAAAACCCCGTGGTAGCAATAAGACAGGGGAAGCAAATGTGGCCTCTGTGTCACCTCAGAGTGATAGCTAAGCCATCTCAGGAGCCCAGGACAGAACCCACACTCCAGCCTCACCATCCCTAAAGCAGATCATAAAAGCAGTGTGTTGGCTGGTTTCATGTCATCATGAATTGGACAGGGGTATGACTACACAAACGGCGGGCTCCTGAGTGGGCAGCTGGGACCTCCGGGGCCATGTCATCTCATCTGCACACTCACAGGTCCTGCTGCATCCTGCCAGCACCATGTTTCCAGGGCTGAAGTCTGCAGGTATGGCCCTGGAAACTGAAAAGCCAGTGGCTCCCCACTGACAGGCTGCATCTCAGATGGGCAGAGGATGAGCAGCCCCAGCTCCCTCACTGGCCTGTGTGTCTCTGTCTCACCCACCACATGCAGTGTGGGAGGCCACGGGATCCCAAGACATGAGAGAAGCAAGCTGAGATGAGAGCAGGCTGTCTGACAAAGCTGAGGCTCCTCATGCTTGCATGTGGGGACATGTTTATTACAGACCTGGCCATGCATCTTTTGTTAAGAACACAACCATAAATAGCCCCTTTCTTTGTCTCATGGATGCTTGGTGGAGGGTCCACGTGTTTCCTGTTACTGGAAATTTATGGAGTGACTTGCTGAGGCCAGGGAGACCATGGCCTCAGCCCAGCCCCTGGGCTGCCAGGAAAAGAGCACTTCCTGGGCATTTGCCTTACCTGACTAGGTCGTCAGGTGGAGCGTTTACAAGAAGCTGGTGTCTGAAGTCCTGAGACCAAAAGGTCCTGTGCTAGGCACTTGTCACTACCTGGCAACGCCTTATTTCAATGTGCTGGAAACGACATTGCTTCTTCAAAGACACACTCATCTCTGCCTGTAAGAGAAATAACCTCTATACCTCCAACTGGGGATCTGAATGGGTTTCATTTTAACCTACCCTGGACCCCACACTCCATAGAGTTGTTCTTAGTTGTGGAGGTGGCTGAGAGCCCTGCTATTCTCAGTTGGGGCTCTGAACCCCCAGGGCCTGGGGACTCCAGGTTTAGCCCTGTGAACCTTTAGATCTTAGGTTTATTTTGAAAGGAAGATCTTATGTTTATTTGAAAGATGTGGTAAAGGTTTGACCAAGCTGAATGTTAGGCACCAAGTTGTCTTGGTTATTTGTTATAGTTTCTCAGCATACTTGAACTATTTAATAATTTAAAATCATCTGAAGTTCTGTCCTCCCCCCCTTCTACATCCACATTCTTGAGAACATTGGCAGTGTACCTTATTCTCACTTTACATCAGATCTGTGTTGTCAGGTGGAGTGCTTGAAATGAGACTCGAGCTTGTGTGTGTTTTCTTTGATTTAGTTTGACGTTTACTTTGACATTGTACCACAGATACCAGCTCAGGGAGGGCAGGAAAGCCTGTGGAATCCAGGCTGTTTCTGCCCTGAGATTTGGAGCTGTTCTCCTTTGTGCACTATTCCTTAGCAAAGAGCCTTTGAAAGGTCTAAGGAATTAATGAAGCAAGCCTGCAATTTACTGGAGGAAATAATATCCTAAATATTTATAGGACATGAGGTCCTTCTTCTGGTGTGTCCAGTATCTTCTCTCTTGCATTTCCTATGTGTGTGTTGAGCTGCTGTGGGCAGGAATTCATGGCAGGTGGTGACTAGCTCTTGCTTAGATTTCACAAGCCCCTGGTCACTGAGGTCATCACTTAGCATCAGTCTGTTTGGAAGCACTTGGACAAATCAAGAGCAGCCTGTGTTCCTTGGACACTGGGCTGGCTGCCGAGTGTTTAGTCTTGTGCTAGAAAACACTCACGCGAACCTCATCCATGAGGTTGGCTTGAGAATTGCTGGTCTCTATAATGGTGATGCTAATAGATCATGCAGGTCCCACTGAATATGGATGACTGGGAGGATCAGCATGTTTCAGTGAGGAGAATAAATGTGTGTGTCTGGAGGACAGGGTGAAGGATCATTCTGGCATTTAAAATCAGAAGACCTGAGTTTAGGTTCTGGGTGTGATAAACCATAGGTTGTTTGGTTACCATCCTCCGGGACCATGCTGTAAAGTGGGACTAACTTTTCTTTCTGTAATAAGAATGTGATTGGGCATACATATGGCTATGTAGAGAGTTGTTTGCTAATGAAGGAACCCAAATTAAGCCACTTTAGTAGGAAACTTGTTTTGGGGTGACAAGTGTAAGGGAAAGTTTGCTGTGATTCCCATTATGGCTTAAAAGCAGGTCCTTCCCCAACATTCAACTATCATAAAGAGGAGTTTCCCAAACCAGAGGAAAAGAGTGATTCCTGTCACCAAAGAAGAGAAATTGCATTAACTGAAATTTCTGCAATTTAGAAAGAAACCTTACCTTCCATAGTTACTGTCTTTCATTTTATACTCACTTCCGGCTGTTTATTGCCCCTTGAGATTATAATTCCCTCCCCATGTTTAGTCCCAAATTCTAACCATTTCTTTGGGAGCCTCCATATCTGCACCTTCAGCTACAAATGTTTGTCTCTTGCTAATCTGTCAGTTTAATTCACATGCCCCAAGCACAGAATGTAAGAAGATAGAAGAAAAGGTTTTCTACTTCAACACTAACAGGTGAAGAGGATGATACTTTGGATCGATGAAAAATATCACCATTTTTCTACCTGATGGCAAAGTTTCTCCACTTCTCATGTCTGTCAGAACCTCCCAGACCCGCTGTTAAACTCTGTTTCTAGGGCTTCACCCTGAAAGTGTCAGATCCAGTCGTCTGGGCAGAGAGAGGGTTGAGGAAACCACACTTGACAAGATATTCAGACACCTCTACAGATAACTAGACCTAAAATTTGGGGAACAAGATGGACTCCTTTTCATCGTTTCTGGGTCTAGCTTGATTCTGAATTCCAATTTTAAGTTTAATATTTGGTTGCCCAAATAAAAGGAGCTGCTCTTTTCAATCTGCATCCCCATCGGTCATCCACATCGGCTTTTTGAAGAGTTTGGGTTATACTTTGCCTCCAAGTATCCGGGGCAATGATTTCGATTTGAAACTCAGAGTTCTGACTTCAAACAAAATGGAGAGACCGAAATGATTTTGCACACAGACACACCTGGCCTTTAAACCCGTATTATTTACTTCAACAAACAAAATGCTAGCTTAGGAGTTACTAAACTTGGATTATCTTCTTAACTCCAGCAGAGAGATTGTTTCCTCTGTCCATGAATCAAAACAGAGTTAATCGCTTGGGTCCTCGGATTTGTTCATGAAATGAGAGCTGTGGATGAAGATTTCATGATTTTTTTTTAAATCTGTTAACTTTTAAAGACTTTACATTCGGTTTTTATTTGGCAGAAAGCTCATCACTTGAATTTGATTTGCTTTTTCCCCCCAAGCTAAGTGGCCAAGCCAGCACCCCACGCTGCCCGGAAACCTTTGTTGGGGTAGATGATCGATGAATTGTTCCCCTGGCTTCTGCCCTCTTGCCTCTCTCTTTGCTGTCAACTTTGTCAAAGGCTCGAATTCCAAGGACTGGCTGGGCAGTACCCCCAGATGTCTTGGAGCATGGGGGGGGGGACTACATTTACATTTGAATGGGGCCAAATTCATAGAAATGATGAAGCAGAGGCTGGAAGCACATCCCAGATGGCCCTGTGATGACTTTCTCTGGGGGGCAGGGGGGCTTATGTTCTGGACCAGGGGGAAGGGGAACAGCACCAGTCCACCATCGTTTTCCCATGTGCCCTGGCTAACACTTGTAATTCTACAGGATCCTCAAAGCTGCACCTTAAAACAGCCTCATACACCCTAAAAGCATGACTTTGGGAGTAACTCTTTAGAACGATGACAGCAAAACTTTTGTGTCAAGAGCATAACTTTTCTAGACTTTAAATCCTTTGAAATTAACATTCTCCCCTGAAGCTTGAGATAGGGAGTACTTCCTCTCTTTGCTGTTTCTCAAAAGGGGATTGGCGAGTAGGGAGAACCCCTTTCCTGGAAGTGGGGTTTCTTTGTCTTTATAAGTCCCATGTCCTGCAGATAATTCCTTTAGAGCCAAGAACTCACTTGTGCGGTGAGAATGTTCAACTCTGTACTCAAAGAAGGAGCGCAATATGAAGTTTCATCTCTTTTAAATATAGTTACTTTCAACTGTCTGCTTTTCCACATACTAAGTAAACCTGTCCCTTCTACATGGGTCCTGTCAAAACCATGACACCCTGGGGGGGGGGGATCTCTGTTCCTTCTCTCCGATGCTGTGGGGGGCTGTCACAAGCCCACCCGGTCGCCATCTGCTCTCCAGAAGGATTGTGCTCTGTAGCTTTATAAATTGGCTGCCCTGATTGCCTCACCCATTTTCACATGAGACCTGAAACCTGAAAATCGTTTCTTGCCTCTGCACAGTGGGTCATGTGGAAGGACCTTTGTACTCAGTAGAAATCACTCACTTTGGGAGTTGCCATTCATATGCAAAAAGCTGCCAACTTTTGCAAGAGTTATGAACTTTCACAAAAGCTCATTTACACCACCGTTACCTGGAACTAACGGGATGTTCTGTCACAGCTGCGCTAGGCTACGGTCAGGCCACAGGTTGCTGAACTGCATCCTGCATTATTATTCTAACATGCTGTTTGCAGGCTCTAGAGTAGACACACTGGCCTTCGGCCTTCTGGCATCATTGCCTTTGTCCTAACACCAATTCTCCTAGTTAGTAGCTATCATCATTTCCCAAGAGAGGCAGGTATATGTTGAGTTCATGGCCACACAGATGGTACTTGGAAAATGAAAATTCTGACCCTTTTCAAATTTTCTTCTCTTGCATTGCCTTCCCCACGCTATCTGTTGGATGATACTGTTTTTATGGGGAGCAGAAATGGGAAGGGGGATTCTCATGGGGTGCAGTCATTTGTCTGCATGAGGAGGCTGGCTTTGGGATGGATAGTCCATAGCCCCACAAGCTGGGAAGCTGAGGCCCTAGGATCTGGGATCAGGAGACAGAAGGCTCAAGGACAACAGGGAAGATCTTGGAGGATAGAGATTCATCTGAGTTCATTGAATTCTGTGCACCTGGTGCCAGATAGCAGGGGAGAGAGGGGAACATTCCATTTCAGTGTTATCAAAATTGGGGGGAGGGGATTTTAAAGAATGGAACGCTGGCTGGTGAAGACTTACTTGAATATCTGTTGCAGTTAGGTATTCCAACCACAAAGCTATCATGTCACCTAAGAAATGGTGACCGCCCTTTCCCCTTGGCCCTACCACCCACCCTCCTCACCCCTCAGCATCTGGCATCCCACTGAAATCAGGTCCAAAAGGGGCAGAGGCCTCTAAAAACCCACAAGCCACGGGGGGAAAAATCTTTTAAAATGCGGCTACTGCCAGTCAGGTTCCATCAGGTTCGTACCACCCCCGTGTAGCAGTTGCCATGAAAAAAGCAGTTTAAACAACAGGGTTTTATTAACAAGGGAAATTAACCAGAAAAACAAAAAGTCCTTAATGCCACAAGTGGCCAGTTATCTTACCCCAGTCACCATTTTCAGTCCCAAAGGTCCCAAAGACAGATTGCCCAAGATGGTGCCCCTTTGCCCCTCCAAAACTGAGGCAGACACTCTGCAATTCCAGTCTTTTTCCGGCATCTTCTCTTCACTTCTTCTCCAGTGTTCCGTACTGCTCTGCTTCTCCAAGGCTCTTCAAATTTCTTCCGCAATGGCTAATCCTAAATCAGCTTTCCAAATATGCCACCTGGCTGTGGCTCCAAGCATTTCTTTTACCAGGCCCACCTTCGGCTGTGTCTGGCCAAATCCACCAGGCCTGCCCTCAGCAGCTTCTGGTCATCCCCAACTTGCCATTCTGGCATCTAACTTCACACTGGCTAAGTCTCTGCCAGCTACTCTCTCACCACATGGCTTCTTACCACCACCAGCTCACTCTTCCAGGGGGCTTCCCCTGGCCAGGTCACATGGGCCTGGTCTCTCAGTCTGCTATTCTTGTCTCCCTCTCTGCTCTTTCCTTTTCTTTTTCTCTCTCCTTGCTACTCCCTTTTTATACACCCTCTCTTCCCACTTCCCATTTTCTCTCACAGTTCTTTCAAACTCCACCCACCAGGGTATTTTGGCACCAGAACAATTTTTAACTGCATCACTACCCTGTATCACCACCACACCTCTCAGCTTTCAGTCTAGGGGTTTCTTCCTTGCATGAGCCCTCCTGGGCCTCCTAAACCTCCCCTTGGAGTCCCTTTCTTAGGGTTTGTCTTGGCTTTTATTCTACAGTCACAGGTGAAGTAACAACCATGGACTAACAAGAGCCAATGCTTTTAGACAAGTGGAGAAAATCCAAAGACTTCATCTTTTTATATGATAAAGCTATTGTGATGCTACCGCTTTAAATTTTGCATAAACTCTTCACTGGCTAACAACATTATTCTTTTTAGTAATTATAACCAAAAAATTATCAACAATTTTAAAATGTTAGCTTTGAGGGTACAACTGTAGGGGAGAAAAGTCTTGTTTTTCCTACCCTCTTGGGTTTGGTCCCTGGTCCTCTGTAAATTAAACTAACAAAGGATAGCTTAAGAGGAGAAAATAGGAGTCAGGAGAATGTCATTTGATGGCAATAGTTGAATTTTGTGTGTTCTTGGGACCTCACAAGAAAAAAGCCAGCACTGAAAGAAGCACGCCATAGAGCTTATATATAATTTTAACAAAGAACAATACAATGTGGAGAACTGAGAGGACAAAGGAAAAGGGGCAGTGTTTGTGGACAGGTGAATGTTTGGGGGAAGCGAGTAGAAGGTGAGGCCTGTGTCAGTGAGATGTGTCCTTTGGACGTAAGTAGTAAGAGTTGTTTCATGCCTTCGTCTGGGCTTAAGGGAGGCTAACAGCAGACGGGGAGAGCATGTTCTGTGCACCTGCTGATTCTCAGGAACCTTCATCCGAGTCCTTCCACCACAGTAGCATATACAGAGGGGCACATGTCCATCGGTTGGCAGCAGGTAGCGTAAAGGATAGTAGACCGATGTGGCACACAGCCAGGCTTGTGGCAGGCTCTTCCTCCTTGGACTGTGTGACATGCATAGAGCAGCATGGCCTTTTTCCAAGAACATATCCCTACCACAAGCAACTCCACCCTTGTCTCCCTCACAACTTTGGCATCTCGACCAACATTTCTTGACAAATGAGTACAAGAGTAATTGAAGGAGCTAGGCCAGAACAGGTGGACAGAATCTCAGCAGACCAGCTGAGGACCAGAGAGCAGCGTATGCCTTAGAGCCATCAATTTGCTGGGTCTTTGAGTTCTATGAGGAGAGAAGGGAAGTGAGCTAGAAAGGCAGGTTGGGGTGAAATCAGAGGGAATGGTGAATGACATACTTGGCCTTCCTAGCGATGTTGGAATATAGCAGCACTTTGCTTCCGAGACAGAAATTATCAGCTGCATCTGATGAATTAAAAGGAGAACCTTCATTCTCCTTACAGAGAAAACCTTCAGGGTTTTAAGGAAGGCTTACAGAGGAAACCTTCAGGGGAGAAATCACAACTGAGGATGGAGGTGATCCCCGTCTCATCCCCTCTCCCCCCCTCCCCCCACTACGACCAGGACTAGCTGCCTGGAGCGCAAGTCAGCTGGGACCTCCAGTTCCAACTAAGTCGGCATTGTGCATTTTGTACAGCTTCTAATGGCCCCTTTGTGTAGCAACTGATGATGCCTTAACTCAGTGCACCCCCAGAGCCCAGCTCAGAGTCCCCTGGGTAGACAAACCCCTGACTTCCAGGGGAGAAGAACCGCATGTCATCTTAAAAACCATACCACTAATGATAGTCTTGGGAGTGTGATTGCCTCAAGGTCACACAGCTGTGAGTCAGGGGTCACCACAGACTTGTGAAGTCCCCTGGAGTTGGGCTGTAGAGCTGCCCGCCAGGGGTTTGAGTCAAGGGAGTGTTCTGTTATGCAGGACTCACAAATGTGTCACTCAGCATCTGTGCACTGAGCCTGCACTGTGCCCAAAGCTGAGCATGGGTGTGAGGACACAGAGTCCCCAGAGGGGCTTTGGGGCTCCAAGCCCCACTCCCTCAAAGCCTGAGGTGTCTTCACCACAGAGGGGTATTGTCTCTGATTTCCCAGGGCAGAGCTGCTAGGAACTTGACTCTGTGTGTCAAATTCCTCAGCCTCCCCACCATCCACCCTCCTGGCCAGGAAACTCAAACACCGAGTGGAAAAGTTCTATCAGAAACAAGATGGCCCTAAGTCTTAGAACATTCTGGAACCTCACTCTCATCACTGTGGAGGACACACCTCCACTTGGGTTGAGAGGAAAAGTACTCAACGCTCCCTTGGACCTGTGTTACCCAACCCACCCTCCTTCGCACAGACCCATTTCTGGAACATCTCTTCCCGGGAAATGGCCTGACCTGACCCTTGGCTTGGCTGACTGATCCCATGAGGTTGAGGGTAGCACCCAGGGCTTTCCCAATTTGGTGGAGGCGGAGAGAGCTAATTTTAGTTGCCATATGTCAAATCAAGTTGGATTTTTGTTTTTATTGTAATCTCCACATAAAAATAAACCAGAAGCTATCCAAGAGACAGGGATTCTCCAGAGGCTGCATAGGGAAGCCTGGAGGCAGCTCAGAGTGCTCTCTGGCTCCAGGGACTGGCCAGGCCTGTGACCTTGTCTTGCCCTTGAGCAGTCTAGCGGACCAGTGAGCCTCAGTGCCCACAGGCAGGCAGTGTGTGCTCACACCCTGACCCTGGTCATGTTCCATGGGACCTGGACAGTGTTGCACTTTCTAATTAGACCGGAAACTGGGCAGACCCTGGGTGTGTGGTTACTACCCCACTGGCCTACCCCACGCCACTCAGCTTCTGTGTTCGCTCACGCTTGACCTGGGCTGCTCCTGGGCTGCCTCTCATCCAAAAAGACCATCTTCTCAGCTCTGTTCTGCCTCTGCTCACCTTGCCCTTTCAGCCTGAGAAAAACTGTTTTCTTCAATGGGCAAGAAATATCCCATCTGGTGATGAGGAACAGAGCAAGCACGTGGCCACTGCCAGGCTTTGGGCCAACAAGCAGTATAAACTGCAATTACTTTGTGGGTTTATTTTTAATACGCAAATGCTGCAGAGAGAAGGTCAGTGAGGGGTACTCGGGGCCCAGACGTGAGAAATCCTCCAAGTGTGGTCCCTGAACCAGCTGACGATGCAGGTTCCAGACCCTGCCTCCCACCCCTGAGCGGGACCTCCTGGGGTCTGGCCTGAAACCCATCTGAAGTGGGAGGAGGAAACTGTGCCCGCCTCCAAGGTTAGTGAGAGGATGAAGTGGAGTAATATCAGCAAAGCACCCTGCTGTGCTTCTTCAGCTGGAGAGTTGGAATCACTGCCAGGTGGGCCTGGAGGGGTGACAGATGTGGCTGCCAAGGAGGTGGGGATTGGGTCAGGGCAGGCTGAGGATTGCTCACTTGAGGTCTCGCTCTCATGAACTGTGTTCTTCCTAAAAGACCAGTGTACCAAGCATCAACCAGTGACTTGTAGCATGAGAGGAGTTGGAGTGAGTGACCAGAGTGGGGAAGGAGGAAAGGGGGAGTAGGTCTGGAGTATAGGGGTGCGATCTGGAAGGGAGGGCCATACCTAAGGGGAAAAGTAACTATAAAAATATGACCAATGTCATATGAAAACTAGGAAAAAAATATTAAAATGAAGAGAAATAAAACTGCTCTTCCTCAGACTGAAAGGGAGGCGCTGACTTTGGAGTTGTCCATCACCCAGTGGTCACAGTTTTGGGTGGGAATTGCCTTCACTTCTGGGCACAACGTGATTCTCATGGGTAAGTGAAAATTCTTTACAAAATAATAAAAGACAAAAAAAAAAAATGCTCCATGATGGGATGAGAAAATCAAATCAGCCTATAAAAGAATTGATAAGACTGTTGATGATCAGATTTTCTCAGGAAAAAAAAAAGTACAGGGAGCATGAGAGAATACCAGAGAGAGCCCAGAGAAAGAATGAGAAGATTCTGGGGGATGGAGGGGCTCACCAGCCTCCCAGTTGGCCCAGCCCTAGCCCTGGCCCTGACTGGTGTGTCTGTATAGGTGCTAGAAGCAATAAAGAACCTGCCTATGCTGGTGAGCTCGATGCCTATGCACTACAGTTGCTGATACAAACAGGCTGGTTGCACTGCAGTTGGCGACAGGATGGTTACATGACAATGAAGGCACCAGTAGAACAAAGGTGGACAAGTGAGCCCAGGATGGGATCAGGGTGCCCCTACCTGAAGCTGCCTATCAGCTTTAGTACCCTGCCAGGCCCGCGCTCTTCCCACCAACTGTAGCAGGAACACCCAGGCCAACTTGAATCATCCAGCTCAGAAGTGAAAGCAACCTAGGGGAAGTAGCCCATAAAACCAGAACCTTCCAACTGTCCCAACAAGACTACATGCAGTAAGGAGAGGGGGAGTTCTTTCCTACGTTGAAGGAGCCATAAGAGACCAGCAATGGG